>JACDJE010000048.1:1927269-1992269 GCA_016647715.1 Pavo muticus
TGTTTAAATAAGAGCATCTGTTTAAATACCTTATGAATCAAAGCTCTGGACTGAATTTACGGTCATCTGCGTGAGGAGGGAGTGGGGAGGCTTTAAAAAACAACGAGCAAAATCGATTCCAACTCGCAAATCTTGGATTTCGGAGAAGCGCACTTCTGTTTGGAGAACCCTCTCTAGAAACGTTTGTGATTGACCCGATTCTCTGTAGGCCAGCAAGGCACACCGCTACAGGGAGTGATTGAAATCCTGCTGAAGATATTTCCATAAATATCTTCATGGCTTTGGAAGTTCAGCAGCATGGAAAAAAAAAACCACACTGCGTGCTGTCATGTGAAGGTGCGGGAGGACAGGTGGCTAGCTAGCATTTATGGCTTCCTTTTTGGGTGTAAAGTGGTCCTAGCAAGACTCCTGTCCTCCAAATGCCTCCGCGTCATCTCGGCTCGGAGGAGCTCAGGGAAGAGCGATGGGCGCAGCCCCGCTCCCGCTGCCCGTCTGAGCTTTCAGCAGTAAACCACAAATCTGTCCACATCCTCCTGGAAGTCCTTGGGAGGATTTACCGGGAAGGTGAATGGGCCTTCAGTCAGCCTCTGGCCTTGCAATGATCGGGGAGGTTCTGAGCCTGCCCCGTGGTGCTGTGCGGGTGAGGGCAATGCTCCAAATATTCAACAGGGTGAAAAAGTCAGCCTGGCTCCCTCAATTGCAGGAGAAGAATTCATTCCTGTGAAAAGACACTTTTTTACCTGACAAGTGAGAAAGTGCCTGTTAACCAAGTGTCCATTGTAAAGGACAGGAACACCTCTGGGATAAACAGTGGCTACAAAGGCTGGTTGTTACAAGCCGGATTTGGTGTGCGCTGCACATCTAGTGCCCCTGGAACTACTGAACCTCACAAGCTGTTTGTACCAAACCCTCCTCGCCTGTGAAATATCGCTCGCATATAGCACAGTATGTTCGGAAATGCCTTAATGAAGCACTAAGCATTTATTGAACTTCACTTACTTTAACTGCAGCTGGTAAAAGGTTTCCTTTATTGTCCAGCCCCAGAGGACAATGGTGAAACCAAAATTTCCATGAATGTAAATTCCAGCTTCAGCTAATTTTGATGACAATGACTTCTCTTCTTTATGAGGTGCATAATGAGCCGGACCACAGTCTAGCCAAAAGCCATGACAAGCTCCAAGCATGCCCCAGTGGCCATCAGCGCTTTCTGTACCCACGGCTTAAACAGAGACTGCCTCCAGTCAGCGTACATGAAGAACCCAGCTCGGCGATAGACAAATGACTCTTTTGTTTTACATTCTTTTTTAATTAGCCTCTTTTTAATGACCTGAGTTAATAAGTGTCAAAAGGTGCAAAACACAGCATGACTTCATTTTTAAAAGAGCGCGTTTGCCTTTAATCTCATAAGTAAAGCAAGTGCCCTCTTTAAATATCGGCTGCAGATCCAGATATTATATTGTACGGTGTAAGAGTTTGCTGTGTACAGTGAATTCCCCGTTCCTCGCTCAGAGGGCTCAGGCTTCGCAAACCCAATCATACAGCCCCATTTGGTGAGGCTCACTCTCTCTATTTTACCCACACCTTCCTGAATTTATGTATTATTTCAATGTCAAATTGCTAGAGCATTGATTTTAAAAAATATTTGAAAGCTTATCTGTTTCCTAAAGTTCTCTCACCTAGACTGAGACCTAGAGACAAAATTATTTTAGGGAAAAAAAACACATCAATTGCCACTAGAAAGGAATAAAGGATCCTGCTGAGAGCAGTAGAATTTCTTTTCTTAATTTGCCATGGATTTAGAAATAGGGCTATTTTACTGTTTATGAGGCTCTTTTCCCATGGGCAGCTCATCCCAAAGAAGCAGCCAAAACCCCTCCAGGTGCCATATTCCTCCTGTTTTCCCAGAACCCTCCCCTCTCTGCCCTCCCTCGTAGGAGTTTTGTCTCCTCCAACTTACTCGCTATTCAAAAAGGACATTCAAACACGAGGATGAATTAGCACTTTCCTGTAAAACTTAGCAAAAGCTACAACTGTTAATATTTTTGTACTCAGCACAAATTGCACTGGGATGGACCAAAGTCTTCCTGCAAGCCATGCTTCTCCCGGCAAGGACATAAGAAAACCTTCTCTCGCACCCAAAAAAGCTGTATGGGAGAGAGCAGTGGTGGCACATCCTCTGTTCACGCACTTCTCCTCATCATGGAGACCAAGTACAGTTTCCAGTTATTCTCTAATGGAGTATGAGGATGGTGACGCACTGGAACAGGTTGCCCAAGGAGGCTGTGGATGCCCCATCCCTGCAGGCATTCAAGGCCAGGCTGGATGTGGCTCTGGGCAGCCTGGTCTGCTGGTTGGCGACCCTGCACATAGCAGGGGTTTGAAACTAGATGAGCATTGTGGTCCTTTTCAACCCAGGCCATTCTATGATTCTATGTCAATCACATCACACAGTGCCAAACTATTCTGTTATACTGTGAGCTCTCAGATTCGGAGGAGGATCCAGCACGGACCGAGGACAGTGTTCATGGCTCAGCCTCGTCTCACCTCCAAACAGGATTAAACCCCCCCACTTCCAGGAGTGAAAACGCAGGAGACTAATTCACGCAGTCACTCGACTTCTTTATAATATTGATCTTTTCCCGCAGCTAACAAAGAGAAAATTGTCTAAATGCTACAGTACATCTTCAGAGAAACACAGAGATCATAAAAGAACACAGACGTATTACAGCAACGCCGGGGCTCTCCATAGAGCTGTGTGAACTCCTCCTGCTTACCAGGAGGTTACAGGGCTGGGAGCGTTTCACTGCAGACATCCCGCCATGCTGTTTGTAAATACATGCCAAACTGAAACAGAGAAACAAATGTATTTGCCAGTAATTAGAGATGTTTCAGGAAAGGTAGAGTTTGTGTCTTTCCTTCCTTCAGACAACCACAGTTTTTTCTATAGGGCTAAATATTCCTGACTTTACTGGGCCGGGGTCATTAAGCAAGAAGGTATACTACAATAATAAAATTATCAACGGAGCTTTTGACAAGCAGTCATGTGCTTGTAAATGAAATTTATTTAGGTGCCACTCAAAACATTGTAATTAAGAGGTACAGAATGTATTACCAGATGGTTCCTGTTTAGTATCTATTTCCTTTAGAGAACAAGGTGATTAGGGAGAGCACTAACTGGTAACTGAGCACCGCACGCCCCACAGCCCTGAGCCAGCCCCTCTCCGACTCAATTAAAACTCCACTTGACTTCCACGTGGAGAAATTAGCTCCACCCACTATTTATTGATTTCCCCAAATACCATTTTCACCCCCTGTGAAACTTCCTCATGTTTGGTCAAATAACTTGTACGCTCACAGATCCATGAGGCTATTCAGAACTGTATAGTGGTATTTTTACCACTCATAGGTACACCTAATTAAGACCTCTCATCAGACTCTTCTACATTTAAATAATTTAAAGGCAGCACTAAGCAACAAAGAGGACTTTTCAGTTTCAAGCACAACACAGAGGACCAGACATCCCATTGAACATCGGTGGCTTGGGGAAAAGACACCTTTTATATACATGAAAGAATCTCCATCAGCTAAAGTGAAGCTTTGCTGCTCTGTTCTCCACTTCCCATTCACACGTGATCTCTGTTAATCATTATTTAATCCTCCGATTACATAAATATTTTTATTTTTAACTCACATGACTGGGATTTCCAGCATGATATGAAATACTCTTGGATGAGAGTGTTAAACATACACTGGGAAAACAGAAATTATTTTTAAACAGAAAAAATTTTCCAGGGGAAAATGGAAAGGCCTTTTCAGCACAACAGCTTCTTTTACTGCAGTGAACTGGCAGGGGGTCACACAGCTCTCATTGCTCTGAGTAATCCCCTGGAAATTTTCATGTAAACAAGAATTGAAAATTCAGTTCAAACCTCCCCCCGGCCTTGCAAGGTGCTTATGAAACCCATCAGCCTTCACTCGAGGCATGCAAATAGCTCTGCGCTTACTTCAGTGCAATTACTGTGAGGTTTGAAGCCAAGCACGTGTTTGGATACGTCACACCACCACATTGCATCTTCCCAATGGAGACAACTTTTTTCCTCTACGTTCAAAGAGAACAGTATCAGAGAGACAGTCCCAAGTTGTGTCTTCTGCTGTCTCCATAGACTCCTACATGAGGCTGCACGCACTCTCCAAAGCCCCACAGCAGATTACTGCTGCCAGTAATGTCTTCCCTGTTGTTGTTTTTTTCAGAATGTCACCCTCCAAAGGTAAATATCAGCATAAGGAGAGAAGGTTCCCTCCTGTATGCAAAGTCTTTGAAGCTATTGAGTAAAACCATGGGGTGATAGTTGCTATTGCCCATCCACACCCCTATGGGAGCTGGGTGCTCTATCCCAGCACTCCACAGCCACAATGCATTGTGCTGCACCACGCATACACAAAGCAATACAGCACATGGGAGGTGAGCTGTAGAACCACCCATGGGATGTTCCCACTTCCAGCACCACATGTGGGCATTTCCTGATGCTTGTGCAATGTTCATGGGGTGAAGGATGCAAGCGCTTTGTAAATGAAAATGGGAGGTAGGCTGGAAAGTGGCTTTGTTTTGCTTAGGTCAATGTTGGGTTAGGACTACACCACTCACGGATGCTTCCAAGGCTTTACAATCCAGTGTTGCCAACTGCAGCTCACAGAAGGTCAGTAAATCGGAGCAGGACAAAGCACACTGACCAACTTGTCCTTAATTTTTTGAGAGCAAGTAGTGTTCTGCCATTCTGCCATCTCTGCCCAGAGAGGCTGTGGATGCCCCATCCCTGGAGGTATTCAAGGCCAGGTTGGATGGGGCCCTGGGCATCCTGGTCTAGTATTAGATATGGAGGTTGGCGGCCCTGCATGCGGCGGTGAGTCGGAGCTTGATGATCCTTGAGGTCCCTTCTAACCCAAGCCATTCTATGATTCTGTGATTCTATGATTCTATGATTCCTACTGCCTCTTCTGGAGATTTATTTTAAAACCGAAAATCTTACTGTCACTCAAAAAACTCCTACACAGCAAGCATCGAGCTCTTCCTGAAAAATTAATACTGCTTAACTTTCTATTCGGAGGGAAAATAATGTACTGATTGGGTGCAAAATAGAAATAATGAAAAAATGCATGTGTGCATTTGTATATGCACAGATAGAGAGGTAATCCATAGCCCTAATGACTTCAACCAAGAACTAGGTCACGCAGATCCCAATTTTTTATTCTGTACGTTCCCTTAAACTTAGATAAAATACAGCATTTTTTCGACAATTTGTCCTGTGCAGTGTTTTGAGTGCCAGTAAGTTTCAATTAGTTGTCCTCATTCCATCACACCAAATTTAGTCCAGGCACGTCAGCTGTGAGTTGTAAACTTCCTTCTTCTTTCATCAAATGCACAAAATCACGTCATGACTTCTTTTTTTCTTTTGCAGACACAGAACTGTCCTCGGAATTTAGATTTTCCAAAGGCAGTTTTGATCTATAGATTTCTGATCTATTTGCCAGGATAGCACACAAGTCCTGGTCCATCTCGCACGCAGAAGTGGCAGAATTTCAGGGTCAAGACGTGAGCACACAGCAGGAGCCACAAATAATTGATACATCCAGGGATCATTTGTAAGTTAAGTTGTACGTTCTAGTATCATAGCTGTATGCGTTTATAACTAAAGGCAATAAAGTGGATCGCTTCCAACACATTCCCCGTGTCAAACAGAAAGCACAGGATTGCTCCCTCCCCTGTCAAACAGTACCGAGAGCATTTAAAACAGTTTTTTCTTAAGCTGTGCAAACTTTAATTTCAAACCAAGCGATCCTCTCTGTATTCCAAGCACTTTTTTTTTCCCTCTGACACATTTTAATGACAATAATTTTGTAAATTGTCAATACATAATCATATCAGCTCATGCCTGCTTTTCAATCGGCACCTCCAGCTTGCATTAATTAAACAGCCTGCCTGACACCGTATCATCTCGGTAAACAAACCAAGTGAGATTTTCAGAAGCCGCGGCGCAAACTCTTTTCTGGAGATCGGTTATTAAGCTGCAGGTTTCTGTTTCATTTGCCTGCCTTTCACTTTAAAGCAAGCAGCAGCCACTGAGAACACAATAATGAAAGAGGTCATGGAGCACCAGTTGTGCATGAAAGATGCGAAAATTTACTGCAAATGAGACAAGAGCAGTAAATTCATTTTTATTCAAATTACTGTCATCATACATTACCACTTCTCCTGTAAACATTGTGCTTCAGACAGTGTGACAGCATATTATTATTTGCGAGATTATACTATTATTAAGCTATTAACATGTCACCTCCTGCTTGAAACAATGACTCAGCTTGGTACTGCATAATAGGACAAGTTAGGGAGACAAGGCGAGGTGACGGAGAGGTTAGTTGTAAGAAGGGAGGCCATGCATAGAGTGACAGCTGGCACTTAAAGGCTAACATTTATTCAAAAGAGCCCACATAATGAGGATGCGATCGGCTTTTATTTACATACTGTACCCGTCCACTTCCCACAAACTCGTTCTGCTCCTTTCCCCCATTGCAAAGGGCCCCTTGGAGCAGAGAAGGAGTCACCTTGCTGTGCAGTGACATCGGTGCTGCTGGGAGGAGTCCTGCAGGTACTGCTTTGAGCCCCCAGGAGGTTGCCAAACACTACAATGCCATGGCTTATAGGCTTCAAGGGCTTTCAGGGCAAAGTTACCATGAAAGTTTCAGTGCACCACATGGCATGTTTCACTTTTGCTTGACAGTCTCCCTCCACAGCCTGCTGCTTCCCAAAAGCTTTCCTGTGCTTAGTGGGGATGTTTCCCTGTCTCACCCAGCGGCCAGTCCCTTCCAACCCAAGCCATTCTATGAGTCTGTGACATGATCCCATGATTCCCCCATGCATGGCTTTCATCCTGAACTTAGGTGGTCCAGAACCATGTGTCAGTACTTCCAGACACTTTCCCCAGCATTTGTAGCCCTAAGGTAAAAATGAACTGCTTCCCATACTCTGTTTTATTACCCTTCCCCTCCGACTTCTCCCTTTCCTCTCTGCTCCTTGTGAAGTTTAAGCATATTTATGTAAATATTCTTTCTTAAGCCTTTGCAACTGTCTTTGCAAAAAAAATAATTAAAAAAAAAAGCATCATTTTGTAAAAAGAAATAAGCACCAAGTGTTTGATGCCTTGGCAGCTCAGGCAATGTGCAGTGTTTTGTTAGCTTAGTCCTTAAACAACAGAGTACCTTAGCAATATGGATATGCAGCGTCTGCACAGGGAAATCCTTCACTTTCCCCTGCCCTGTTCCCCTCACTAGCTGACCACTGCTGAAATCACTCCCAAACCTCTTGCTTTGGTACAACAAGAGCTCAGCCCCCACTCCTGATGTTGTGGTACATTTCTGTGAGCTCTGGACTGCCCGGGTGCCATCCCACGGCACTACAGGAGCTGAGCCGAAGAGTTCCCCAACCTTGGAAACTACACAGATTAAAGCCTTACCAATGAACGTAGCCTCAAATGGAAGTTTTGCCCATCTGGGCTTGGTGTTGCCCATTTATCAGGCATTTCCTGATAAACAGGGCTGGAACAGGCTGTTTGGGTGTTCATGCCGGAGTCCTTTCTATCACAGACAACACGTCCTATAATCCCCTGTCATCAGGCTTTGCTTTAAGAGCCGTTAGTGGTTTTTCACATCGTTACCCACATATGGAGACTGCTCCACGGTTTCGCTGCTTTGATATCAGAAACCTTCTCCCAAATTTCTAGCCTTTGTGTAGTTGCAAGTAGCTGGTGCCTATTGGTTGTGGAGCAAGCTTTATCACACAGTCCTTTTTTCCCTCTCATTTGAATGCAATAATCGTACTTTCGTATCAGTAGACTAAATTTCACCTTTTACTTCACAAAAATGGGAGGTTTTTTCTTGTTCAATATGGATTTGTTTGCCAAAACCATCTTCCCTTTGCTCATTCTCTGGATGTTTCGGGGGGTTTTTTGGCCCATTTTGACATGCATGGTTTTCTTTGCCTGAATGGCCAAGGATCTGTTGGTGAGAATGTCCTGATCACACGGATCAGCACTGCAAGTATTTGCTGCGTTTTATCACGCAAGCAGGACTGGTATTGACCAGCTTGTTATTTTAGGAAAATAAACACTCTTCTTTTAGGAGAATAAATACTCTTCAAGGTCATCCACGGAATTAATAATACTCCAGCAAGGTTGGAAGCAAGAGACTTTGCTCTGTTGCCCATTGATATTGCCTGGTTGGCTGGCTCCAGGTCAGCACCAGCGCTGCCAGCATCCCTTGGTGAAGGTGCCGAGACTATGTTGGCACACCCAAGCTGCTGGGTGCAAAGCCAAATTGTGCAGCAACTCTGCCAAGCCATGCACGTCCCTATTGAAAGTGGAGGGGATGGCATGAAGGGAATGACATGCGGGCCTGCTGGATAACTTCCCTGGAGCTACCCGTGCCACCAGCATCACTGGAGCCATCTGACCTTCACGGGTACCACCCTTATACCATCTCACAGTGATTACAATAAAAAATCAGACTAGGGAATCTTAGGCTTGGCCAATAGATAGAAGCTATATTCAGATTGCTGGATGTGTACAAAACAGCACAGCCTGACTGTTATTCTGGTAGCTAAAAAAAAGCTCGAGGGCCTGAGTTGTGGTGTCAGTTTTAAAAATCTTAACTACAAAGATATATGGACCCCTGCTTCCCATCAAAATTATTAAAGTTGGACAAAACTCAGAATAAGAAATCATTTCTGTGGCTTTTAATCTGGCCAGTGATTGCTGCTCCCCAGTGCTCCGACAAAGGATCAGCACTGGAACCATTAAACACTGAATTTTCCCAGTGCACTGCAAATGCACATATAAACACTGGGTAACCTTAGGCTTCATCAGGGTTCAAAACACAGCTCAGCACCTCTTAAAACACTTTTTTGTTTACACTGCTGCAGCTTAGGCTTGCATTTCCTAGCATGGCACTAGCCACAATTTCAATCTTAAATTTTAACCGAGATTGAGTAGGAGCACAAAAATTGCTCTTAAGTGCAAATTAGTGATGTTATAAGAGCATGCAAAAATCGCAAGGGAAAATGAGGACAAAAATGATAAATCACAAAATCAGCAAAAAACTAAAGCTGTGCTGCGTTTCCCCGAGCATAGCCATAGATTACTCAGGCTGCAAGAACTGAAAGAGGATATGGCAGTAAAAGATGAGAGCGCGATCTCGTGTCCTTTGCACTTCCATCATAATTGCTAACAGCAGTGGTTGTCTCAGTGCTTAATTATACCGTGCTGCAAATTGTCCAAAGACAAAGATGTTAAAACTTAACAGTAATAAGGAAAAAAATAAAAATGCAGCTAACAGATCAGCTGCAGACGGTGAGGAGATACCAGCAACGTGCCAGCCAACGAAGGGATGACCCTCTGTGCCGCGGTGACAAATACTTGATGTCATTCATCAAAGTGGTAGACAGTTAGATGAACCAAGTCAAACCATGTGCGTGGCAATGTATGTATTCACAGAGAGACGTGCAAACCACACACGGCATTTCATTACATATTTAAAGCACTCGCTTTAAATCTGTTTTCATACAAATATCCTCAGAAGCCCCATGTCTGTAGCTGCCCTCTCCCAAAGAGGTCATGGGACGAGCTGCACCAGGCTGGGTTCCCCACTCCCCCCATGCAATTGCACCCACCCTTCTCCTTGGGACTGCAAGACCTGCAGAAAGCTGCTGACGGCCGTCACCGAAGGCATAGCAGCCTGCTCTGGCTGGGGATCGCCTGCGCTCACCACTGATTAGACTACATTATTTCTATTATCCTATTGGGCTTCACACTAGGAATAGAGGCACTTGCCCTTATTTGAAACTAGCAGACACCAGGAGAATTTGCTGATTGCTAATGAGAAAGCGAAGGTTTTGTTGATATCATCTGGGACGTTCTTGCTGTGGTCTGCTATTAAGATCTGGAGCTCTACATAACACACCATATTAAGCAGGCAGTGACTTTATTATGGGATCAGTATAACTTTTCATGTCTGGTGTACTCCTAAAGCCTGGGCTAAAACACCTTTTTCCAGAATATGAAACATAATATCTTAGTGCTAGCTGCATTATTTAAAAAGGGGCAATGTGGTTCATAACTTTACATTTATTGCATACTTTTAAGCCACTTGACCCATATAAATATTACTATAGAGTTGCCCTCAGTTATTAAATTCTTATTGCTTATAAAAAGGGCAGCAGGAAGTATATAATCTATAGACTAAGGTGTGCTTTTTTTAAGGGGGAGAGGGAAGAATAAAAAAAGGAGGAAGGCTGGAAACAAATGTGTTTTGATCCCAGCCACAGCCTTGAAGTTAATACTTTCTCTGGCTTACAGCAAAAGTCTGTTTATTTAAACGTCAAGAATCAGGTACCAGTGGGGCAAGCGGGTCCCTACCTTCGTGAAGTTGAACTGGAAACCCCACCTCTTAAAAGAAATTGTTTGCAGAAACTTTGCAGTCTTTATTACAGCCAAGGCCAGGTACAAAATGACACAGGAGTGTTTGCTGTGGTTCCAGGACAGCCCGGGCTGCCAAAGGGAAAGCATGTTGCTTTTAGGGTAGTTTTGCAATGGTTCCCACTGGGCAGAGCCTCCTTTGGGCTGCAGGAACCCCTCGGCACACGCCGTACCCTCACACTTTCCGTGCTTTCTGCTTTGCACGTGCACGCAGGCATGACAGGGAGGACAACACATTAACATAGGTAATTTCGCTTCAGAGTAGCTTGGGGCAGAACCTCCAGACCTAGAGGTTACTGCTGTCAGAGCAGGACCTTTTTCTTCCTGTCACTTCTTTCAGAGATGAAGGGAAAGATTTCCCTTAGCCTACAGCATTTAGCGTGCAAACGCTCCTCCACAACATTTTGAAACTATAGAAATCATGAAACCAGCCTGTGACCTTCCATTTCAGTGACAGTACAGGAATCCCTTGAGCGGCGGAGGCATCCTCTGATATTTGGAAAAGTGTCATGTTTTCTTTACAGAGAAAACTGTCATATTGTTGTTGGCATAAAATACAACACTTCCTGGAGTTGTGATTTCCTTGTTTGCTACAAAATGTCACCTGGGCAACTGACATGTTTGTGTTTTGCTTAGAGCAACTTACCGCTTATGATATTCAAATCTGGTTGATATTGATACCTTAAGCTGTGCTGAAAGGAGCGGCAATTACAGACGTCTGAGATTCCTCAGGAAAAGGAGTTTTCACTAAAAGATGTGGACCCGTATGAAAATGGCAATCTGGCTGCAAGTTAAACACAGCCCTTACGTAATTTGCAGCCTATTGATGTGCCACGCAGCCGTTGTCTACAAGGAAGAAGTCTGAACAAGAAGCAGGCTGAAATAAATGAGATGCTTCCCCAAAATAAGCAACTGAGCCTTCACAGGGAAAAAAAAAAAAAAAAAAGGAAAGGAAAAAAAGGAAAAACAAAATGCTCAGCCTGAAGCAATAATAGGCAGTATAGCTGCCTAGGAAAGCACGGGGCTTTTAAATCATCCCTGCACTTACATCCGAAAGTACAGCAAGGTTTTAATCTAAGCTAGCACAGCCTTCTTATGGCAGTGCTTTTTTGAGGCAACTTTAGCCATAAGGCCAGTGCCTTGCTTTAAATACCTGAGATTGTATTTCTGATTGAATAATAGTAATAATAATAATAACTGGTGCCTATAGTTTTGAGTGCATCAAGCAGCAAGTTGGACTGCAAGTCGTGGGTGCTCAGCAGCGTCCCTTCATTCTGTCACCGCCAAAAGCTGAAGGAAGGGAAATTCTGATCACTTAAAATCACCAAGCGGTTTTAAGCTAAGTAAAATTAAATTCCTTGACTACACAAAGCTGCAATAGTTGGGGAAGCTGAATCATTAAAGCATATCATCAGATGATCTTCAAAGCATATTTCACAAAAGAAGCAGTACGGGTGCTGGAATATTTGAGGGGTATTTTGTGTTTTTTGGGGGGAGATTTCTTTGCTAAAGATGTCTTAAAGGCAGACAGCAAAAATGACCCCCTCCGGTCAGGCAGCAGACAGGGGCTCTGTTTGCTGCTTTCCAGTAAGTAGTTAATTACACCGACTGTGACATGTGGGTACAAGATACAAACAAACTTCAGTAGGCACATGGATATCTGTATGTCTAGATAAGTTTATCTCTGAGCATTACAGTGATTTTCTCTGTATGAGCTCCGGGTGAAGCTACACAGACGCAGAAACAGAATAATTGCTTCTCCAAAGAAGCAACGAAAAAAAAAATCCTTTTCAAGTGAAAGAGAGCCCATTGTGTTTGAAGTCGTAATGAAAAAAAAAATAATAATAAATCCTAAAATTATCCCCACTTAGCGGATACCCTGCTTCATTTAGGAGCTAAGTCTTTTCAATGAACAAGCAATTTTTTTAACAGATTTACATGTTTTGTAAAATCTGTCAAACAAACTAAAGAGAAGGTCTCCTAATTACTCATCAAACAGCCCCGCAGTCAGCGGGGAACGCCGCCGCAGCGATGCGCTGCGCTGATGCTGGGGCAGACCCGAATTGCTGCTCTCGGATACAACCGCAGAGCTCTGGCAGTGCTGCTGGGCCCAATCCTGCCCCCATCAACCAACGGGTCAGCCCAGGGCTTCCATACAAGGAGAAGCAATGCCACATGTCTTTTTTTGCAGTGTGCAGGAGGTTAAACCTGCGCTGTTCAGCATGCAAGTGATGAACAAAGTTTCACGTCCATGCAAACCCTTTTATTTTTTCCTTTTCTATTCTTCCTTTATGAAGCATCGACCACAGCAAGGATAATTAGAAAATATGCAGAACCGCTTCCCGGTTTTAATGTGGAATTATTTTACATCCCGTTTGGTAGGAACGGGAAAAAAGCCCCCGTCAGGCATATTAATGACTGTCCCTCTTCACAAAGCTGCTCGCTTGTCTCACTGTTGGAATTCATTTGAAAATAAGAATGCTGCTGAATTAGTGGCTTTCCTTTCACATGCAGGAGGATGTTATCTGATATTATACATACATATCTCTTTTTTTCTGGCCCAGTAATCATAGCAAAATTCCTGATTCCTTTCTAATCCTTACATTGCAGGGCCCTCTTATCCCGCTCTCCCTCTTCAGCCAGAACTCTTCCTTCAGACAGGAATTTTGGAGGCAGCAGCTCCGCAATAGGGCTCACGGTTTGTAACTTTTCATGTGTCCCCTAAAGGGAGCGTGTGATGTTTGGCATGTCCCCAGCACAAGCCATTTTTAAAGGTATATTTAAGACGTGTATTTCATACCGTGGAGTATATGTGGCAGAGTTAATAGCAGCGTATAAAGCTTTGGGAAAATCCACAGCCTACAGTGGTCTGACCCTCACCGACTGTCAGCCTCGCTCCTCTGGCAGTCCCTGCCTTCAGACAGCTCCCATTTACTCCTTCGGTCTGGGGTTGTTCTTAAATTGGATAATTATCCTATGTGCCCCACAATAGCAGAAAACAGCATTAGGTCAATAATGCCACCGCAGCCAAGAACAGAATTGGACCCGTAATTGTCACTCTCCCCTGATTTATTCTGTAATTCATATTTTCAACAATATGCAATCCATTAGCAGTGCAGAAAAACACGCAGTGACTACTTGGGTGGACTTAGGATTCTCGGGTTGTTCTCAGACAGATGGCTTTTTTGTGAGGGTTTTTTTTTCCCACAGTTTGCTCTCACTTCTGTTGGAACTGGTCTAGTACATTCATAGGGTTTTTAAGATAAGTAGAAGATTATTGGTCACGCTCCTTGAAATTCATCACGGAGCAGAGCTAGCTTTGACTGCACTTTGTTATTTGTTGCGTTTCTCCACAATGGAAAACGTTCAGGACACACACCCTTCCAAGGTCTGTAGAGAGGAAAACAGCCTCTGTAGAATCTGCCTTAACATCAGCTCCTGTAGGCTCCTTAAATAACTTCTCTCCAACATGGCAATATTTCAGTAGTCTGCTAAAAGATCCTTGTTAACAGGAGGGACCCCGTATCTCATAACTGGGTTTTTATTACAAATCCCAGGGATGTTTGCTCTATAGATACAAAGGAAACTTGCACTGTCTTGGCTTTTTTTTTTAAGGTAAATGTTCAGGAGTTTGTATTTTTTAAACTACATATATTCGGTAAATGCAATTACCTACCTTCTACTAGCGGAACTTTATTTTCTTCCTTTATAGTAATATATAGATCTGAAATTCCAAGGGTTTCTGGTGCTTTTCAGCTGTCACCTCTAGTCAAAATCATGGAGTTCAGCTATAAAAAAAATTATATATAATAAATTTAACTTGACCTAACTGAAGGTTTTTAAAGCAAGCAGGTTTTTTTTGACATTAAAAAAAAAAAGAAAAAACCTACCACTATATTATCCACACATCTCCTTGCTTCTATTTACACTGCAAAACAATTGCTTTCTAAAATGTGGTCTGAACTTCAGTCCCTGTTAATATCTGAGACATAGAGTGGTTCGAAGAATAGACTTTTATAAAACGCAGAAGACACTTCGCGGTGGCTCAGGTCACAAACCGAGGCCAAACGGCGACATCTGACAGGCAGCACTGCCCATACATATGCACACATATGTACATGGGTTGAGGAGACACGCATTGTTTGAGTGCGAAGAACCCCCCCCCCCCCATTTCACCAACCTGTCCGTGCAGTCCCAGTTGCGCCCAGTGACACCCCGTGGCCCCCGTTACAGATGAGCTGCTACGTAGTGCTTACCGGGCTGTTTGATACACCAAAGTAAACTTTCATACTACGGTTCAACTTTAATCAATTTTTGTTTTGCGGCCTTTGTAGATTGAGTCTTTTGTTAAGAAAGGACGTCTTGTTTCCCAAACACGCCAGAAGTAATCGCTGGCATCAGAGTGCCACCAAAAGGCAGGAGAAGAAATTAGCAGCCACACACTGACCTTTGCAGAGACAGCTAAGGTTATGCACATAACATTTGCTTGTTTACTTTGCAAAATAAGCAATGAGTTGGAAACTCCGAGCTTAGCAAGCGTCTCGGTACACCTGAAAAGCAACACTGACAACAACAGCGAAACCCACGGTTGTTATTATTTTTCTGTTGTTGTGCGTGGAGACCGTTATCTGCTCTGCTCTATATCTATCATGATGCAACTTTAATAACGTTAGCCAAGACTGCTCAGAAAATCACAGCTGTAGCTGGAGGCAAAAGGAAAAAAAAAAAAAAAAAAAGGGAAAGAAAGAAAGAAAGAGGGGGGAAAAAAAAGCTAAAATGAGGTGCTTCTCCCAAGCCTCACCTAGTGAGCTGAGTATTGGCTTATGCGTGAGAATAAGCAAACGAATCGATCGCTGCAGTAGGTTGATGGCTACTGGTCGTTTTGATGGATATGACGGTAAAAAAAAAGTCCAGATTGGTTCACAGTGGACCTCAAACCATGTCAGCTAAAACCAAAGAGACAAAAAAGTGACAGCTGCGGAGAGTACACTGCAGGCAGTCAATGGTTCCTGTGATTTATTGTTCCATCTGCCTTGCCGCTGTGAGGACAAGTTCCCCCTGATTTGGTTAAAATGAAAAGGACCTCAGAGAGCACAACGTGTTTTTTGAAAATGTGCAGAAACTATTTTTTTATTTCTTGATTTATGTGCCTTTCCCCCTCCATAATGTTTGCACCAATTGTTACCCAATAATGCTTACTGAAAAATGTGAAGCTTCCCAACCACTAAGAAACCCTCCAGACCACCCCCACCCCTCCACCCCATTGCACGCACACACAAAAAGAGAGGAGGGGAAAAAAAAAAAATACCCTACCGAAAAAACCACCCACATAAATAACCCACGCTGCCAAGCACAAGCCAGAAAACTAGTTTGTCTATTTTTTAACCTTCTCGATTTCCAATTAACAGCCACGTTTCTGCATTTCGGAGCCTGCAGAGCATGGTTAAAAGCAGGGCTAGGCAATGGGTGCCATAGCAAGATTAGAGTTTAAAACCAGATGATAAATTTGCCTGAGCCACCCAAGTGCTATGGCCAACAGTTCTGATGAGAGGTTATCGCCGGGGTTGCACCTTTACAGTATTTACCTCGGGACTTTGGGCCGTTTCTGACTTGAAAAGGGATGCTTCCTTCATGTGGTTGCTGCAGCTTATTACCCCATTAAGAGCAGCCCCGCACACCGCGTCTGTCGGGGTAACTCTGTGGCCTAATCAACGTGCGGAGGTGTAGCACAACACAAATAATCTCCTCCTCAGGGAAACCCCAGCGGCAGCCTGAGAAACGGCCGGGCCTTCCCCGGGGGGATTCAAGTATGCTGCCGCAGAAATACAGTTAATGTTTTAATACATTTATGGAGCATAAATCATAAATGAAGTGTTAAGTATCCAGCGCTCTCTAAAAAGTTTTAACAAACACGAGCAAATTGAATGAATCTGGCAGGGAGAGGTATTGATAATTTTCCGTGTGCATCACACATTGGGAAAAATGGATTTGGGGCCTCAGAGACCCACACCATCCCCGCGGGTGGGATGGCTGCCCATAGACCTGCACTGAGCGCAGCCCACTGGAGCCAAGGGCTGGCTCCTGCTCTCCCCCTCCCAGAAACGTTGAACACAGAAACGTTGAACACAGATCAGCACATTTTTCAGCACATTTCCCATGAAGAGGTCTGTTGGTTTTGCCGGTGCGTGGCGAGGGGCGCGGGGCCCACTCGGGCGCAGGGTCCCCCATGGCCTGACCCTGCGTCGGCCATTTCCTGGCTGCAGGTCTCCCTGGGCCAGGCGGGCCAGCCCGCTGTCAGGAGCCGGCCTCGTCTCCTGCGCCAGGATGTTGGTTTTGCCTCTCAAGTGTTTCCATACATATGCACACATATGTACATGGGTTGAGGAGACACGCATTGTTTGAGTGCGAAGACCCCCCCCCCCCCATTTCACCAACCTGTCCGTGCAGTCCCAGTTGCGCCCAGTGACACCCCGTGGCCCCCGTTACAGATGAGCTGCTACGTAGTGCTTACCGGGCTGTTTGATACACCAAAGTAAACTTTCATACTACGGTTCAACTTTAATCAATTTTTGTTTTGCGGCCNAGAAGAGAAGAGAAGAGAAGAGAAGAGAAGAGAAGAGAAGAGAAGAGAAGAGAAGAGAAGAGAAGAGAAGAGAAGAGAAGAGAAGAGAAAAAAAAGAAAAAAGAAAAGGAAAGAAAAGGAAAGAAAAGGAAAGAAAAGGAAAGAAAAGAAAAGAAAAGAAAAGAAAAGAAAAGAAAAGAAAAGAAAAGAAAAGAAAAGAAAAGAAAAGAAAAGAAAAGAAAAGAAAAGATAAAGAGAGGGAAAAGAAAAGGAGAGGGAAAAAGAGAGAGAGAAGGAGCGAAAAAAATGTCTTAGTCGCTACTGTTGAGCAGGGGGTTTTCTCCCGGGACCAGTTCTACTTTTGGAACATGTTATTGTCAGGCAGAGGTCAACATCTTTTACCTCTTTTTTCCATTATTCAAAATAAGTATTGATGTTATGTTTTAGCTATTTAAAAGCCAGCTGCCTTGCTCATTTCAGATATTTTTCCTGGTATTATTGTATGTGGTAATAGCTGGCCTGTGTATCGTCTTTCACAAAATCTAGCCTTTCAGGGTCTCAGTCTTCAAATGATATCAATCAAAATTTATGCAATTCAAAATCCATATGTATAGAGTCCCAGTTCACCTCATTTAATGATAATAGTAAACCACATGTTGTGTACATGTCTGAAACACTTTTCTAGTTCTTGACTGTATTAACCCTAGGGGCACTATGTTTTTGTACAGCTTGCCCAACTGAGCAGCATAATATATTGATTAATACTTGGCAACAACTGCATTCTTGAATAATAAAAGCGTGAACAAGGTAAATGTGTACTAATAAAACACGAAGAGTGTCAATATTATTTGGTGATGTGTGTTAATAAAAGATGCTAAAGATCAGGAAAGCCCTGAACCTCACCATTAACAAAAGGCAGAGCCTCAAACCGGTCTCTTTTCCCTCATATTTTTATTCCACATCTCCTCACTTACCTGGGCAGACGTGGAGCGGCTGCAACAAACACTCCATATTTATGGGATCTGGGTCCAATGTAAACAAAAAAGTTAGACGTTTCTGCAAAAGGCAGATTGAAATGAGCAGTAATTCATTGCTAGCCCAGTCCTTCCCGGGCAGAGCAGCGTGCGGGCATCACAGGCAAAGCCTGGGAACAGTTACTGCTTTTACAATAGAATTTGCTTCTGACAGACTGCATTATTTACTTAAGGCTTAATATACAGTTAGAAATAAGATTTGCTTTCACGGAAAAGCACTAAAACATTTGGCAAAGGAAGAGCCGAGCGTTTTCCTTAATTTGTTTTGGCAACTCTGAAAAATAGATCCCATTACGCTCACGTTTGCATTCTAGAAACATAACAACGAACAATAATGTTACGAAAATCAAGATATAATTAAAAATAGTGTGATATAACAAGCAGCGAGCGAAGGCAGAAGAATGAGAAGAGACGTGCTGGAAAGCACTGCTTTCAGCACAGGGGATGGCTGAGGAGGGAAGGCAGCAAAGGACACCAGCTGAAAAGCTCTTGGCAGCGCTTATTTGTTTATTTGGGTCTGAGGGGGGAGGCAGCAGAGGAGGGAAGGACCTAAAAGTACAAAGTAACACAAAGCGTTTAGCAAACAGTTAAAATAGTTTCACACTTTTCCTTTTTATTTATTTTTTTTTTAAGGGAAGATGATATTTAAACGTAGGTTCGCATTCCTATCTCAGACTTTTGTATGGAAACAAATACTGAGAAATTAAACACAATCACGTTTTGATTAACCGGAGCTCGTTCCTAAGGCCGCAAGGTATAGCAGCAAGATTGCATCTGTGTCTTCCCTCAATGCCATCCACATGAGTCACAGCGAGGCAGGAAAGCTGTTGACAAATTAATACTTTAAGAAAATAAACTATGGTCATGTTGAACATAGAGCAACTTTATCCTGATTAATTTGTGTTGGAGTGGCTCCAGCCCCCTTTACAAAGCCGCGCAGTTTGTACAAATGTAATTTCCTAATATTTACATGAGGAAAGCCTCAGCCGTTAAGCTTTGCCTCCAGTGTGAGTTTTGTGGTTAGTAAAAAGACAATAAAAATACAGAGAGGTAATTGTAAGCACATTTGGAGAGGGGGAAAAAAAAAATGAGAGAGAGAGGGGGGAAAAATAGCTTTTCTCCACTCCTCCTTGCACAGCCCTATAAAAGTGAGCTGAGCTGTGCCGTGCTTGCAGGGATGGCGGTGCCAGCCTCACCCCGCACAGGTTCCACTACCGCAACCCCTCCTGCTTAATAACAACCGTAATGCTGCGACTGCTCAGCACAAACAAGCAAACCCCTCCAACACCGGCGCTGTGCTTTGACTCTGGTGGTCTCTAAAAGCCGGTATAAATCCAGCTCAGCCTGCCTGATCGCGCGGCCTCTGCCGTTTTATGTCTTTATTTAAATAGAGCGTCAGACATTCGTACAATTGTCTGATTTAATAAATACGCGGAGGAGAAACGCGGTTATAATGCGTTGCTTTGTTTGAGGAATATTAAAAATAACCTTTAGTTTTAATGAGATTTTTTCCCCCCATCAGTTTGCACAATTTTCCAGATGCAAAATGAGCTTTTGGCTGTAAAATATTTTATCACATTGTCTTACACAATAAAGATTAGATGTTTTCGCTCTCTCTCAACTCCACCGCAATTATTTTTTAGTGTTTGCAAATCATAATATCATTTAAAAACCATATTTTATACCTCATCTAAAATACTTTTATAGCAGCACGATGGAAAAAAAAAAA
Organism: Pavo muticus; assembly: GCA_016647715.1. Taxonomy (NCBI): domain Eukaryota; kingdom Metazoa; phylum Chordata; class Aves; order Galliformes; family Phasianidae; genus Pavo; species Pavo muticus. The sequence continues at coordinate 1,947,118 of JACDJE010000048.1, forward strand.
AACCAACCCAACACAACATCTATTTAACTACTCTTTTTAAGTGGCTGTAATATGCTTTGGTATAATTTCCCAGAAAAAGGCATAGCTAAAAAAGCTTAGCTGTTCTTGAAAACAAATCTCCCAAGAAGCATCTTTGCAAAAATCCCCAGAATTTAATTCCCCTGGCTGAAGAGCCCAGAGAGCCTGAATATAAAAATAGTAGCCCTGTCATTTCACATTCATTAAGTGTGAAACTCAGAAATTAATAATGTAAAAATATGCTTTTTAATTAGTCTTACATTCTGCCCAATGTACTTAAATGGGATCAGCAGCTCCCTAATGATTTTTTTCTTAATAAAGTATTAGCCTGTGATGCACTGGGGTTGACAGGTATGATAAACTGGAAAGTACTTTTGGAGGCGTATGAATGATACCAAAATAGTACTCTCCCATTTAAATGTAATTAACATCAGGGAGCAATATTACACGAGGAGAAGCCTGCAAGATTTTTATTTCAGGATATTTTTTTTTTTCATTTCTTGTTTTATGAGTAGTTTGATGATTGCAGCAGTGATTTTATAATTTAATTACCTTTGTTGAAAGCTAAGCTTTTGCTAATAGCGGGTCAACAGGATCATAAAGCAGTCTTCAAAAATATTAAAAAGGAGGTAAATCCCCTTAGCTAACCCACACAATAACAACGTGGGCACGCGTGCGTTTGCGATGCATTTTATAGACGTATGTACATAGACACTCTAAGCCTGTTCCCGTGTTATTTGTTTACTGTGCTATTTCAGATCAGTATTTACTCTCTGAAGGGACTTGTTATGCATTAATCAGATGCAAGAAAAAAAATCAAGCAGGAAAGTTGCAGAGGAGCCCAGCCAGGGACCGGGCTGTGCCATCAAGGGCAGCACCAGTGCCCGCAGCAGCGCCAGCCGGGGCCCTCCACAAACCCTTCCACAACTACTTGGTGCTTTTACATTTCCAAAGCAACCTATTTTACTATGGGAGATAAAAGATCACTGTTGACCTGCACTGCTTGTGCAAGAGTATTCCCAGTCTTATTTATATGCCAAATGTCACCCGTGTTTATTTAAGAATTTTTGCTCATACCTCCTCATCGTGGTGCTCCCCAATGATGCACTTTCCATACGGTCAACAAGCCAGCAGTGTCCCACCACCCGCTGGAGCTTCCTGCTTGGCACAGCACCTTCCCTACCACCCATGGGTGTTTCTATATCCACACTTCCACGTGGCTCCATGCCAAGCACCTTGGATGATGCCCTCCCAGTGGGAGCTGCTGGCACACCAAGGTGCTGTAGCACTTGCCTACCATTTCCTCCACTGCCTGTCTCTGCCAAAGATTGGCCTCTTTTTTTTTTCACCCCGGTGTTGAGTTGGAATAAATACAAAGATGGAATAAATGAAAAATTAGAAGCGGCAGACTTAACCAGCCCAACCTCTGGCTAGATGCTGGCCTGGTAACCTGGAGTGAAAGGGACTTGCCATACCACTATAAATTTTCACATGGTTTATATGAAAATAGCCAATCCAGGGGGAAAGTGGACAACAAAAAATCAGTTATTTTTTTCCATTCTTCTGTTACAAACACATCCTTCAGGACTGATCCAGGAGACAGCTGCTGAATATACCCGCTGAACTATCTTATGGCAAATGGGAACATCATTCAATGGCTGGAGTGGCTGAGAGATGGGATCAAACCCTTCGTACGAGAGCATTGCCCATGTACACAGTGCCAACTCATTATTCCATAGTCCTGGGGCAGCACTGGGGCCACAGGTGGCCAGCCAGTGGCAGAACCACAGAGGAACACACCTGAGTATAGGCAATCCCTGCAGGACATCCATTTCCCCTGCTTTGGCAACTTCCAACATCCTTTAAAAATGTGATCATGAAATGCCATTTCTTCTCTATTTATCTCAGCGCTACAAAACTGCCTAACTATTGGCTCTACGTGAGCTCCTTTATAATATTTTTCCAATCACAAACACCATTGGATTGTTCCCTTGGGATTTCCTTGATGGATCTATCTATTTATACGTTCATGAATCAAATCATTGGAGTGAGGAAAGTTTGTATAATCCATAGCTTTCATAAGATTTCACTGAACTTGTACTTCAGGGTGATTTCCAGGAGTGTGACGTTATGCGCATCCCTCCAGGTGAACACAGAACACCTCTTCCCATGGAATTTACTGTGCTGTCAAAAACGCCCAGCAAGCTCACTCCAAAATCAAACCTTAAAATACATGTCCAGCTCTGAGCCTGCAACGGGAGTTTCAAGAGCAGAGATGTTTTAATGGGAAGCCGAACCAAAAAATAACCATCAGAACTGCCCTCCTGCACACACACGCTGGAAATTTTATTACTGAGATATTTGGGTCTTTCCTGGTAGAGAATAAGAGACAAATAATCAAACTCACTGGAAAATATTTACATAGGGCCGCAGAGTGCAAACCTTAGGAAAGCTGAGCGGTATTTACTCCTAGGTATAGCCTTGGTGCAGATGCCGCAGTGCATGGCGCTCGCCCGTCCGGGGATTTGGGGAGAGTTTGTCTGAGTCAGACACGCAGGCAATGGCCCCACACTGGGGCATCATAATGCTTTAATTAATTAATGTCTGTAAACTGTTTGGTGATCTCGGGATGAAAGGAGTTCTAGAAATGCCAGGTATTATTGAAAATTAATTACTCCAGCCTTTCCCCCCAAATCTTGCTAAACATATTTCGTTTTTTAATCTACCCTGCTGCTTAAATAAAGCTCACTGCAGAATTATTTTCTGTTAAATATCAAAGAAAATAAAGAGGGAGCCATCTGAGCAGCAGATCAAGCTGCTGTGCAAGGCGCTTTGGGGCAGGCAGGGACACGAGACATGGGTGTGCTGGGGCAGGGTGACCAAGCCAAGGCCAGGCACTTGTGCAGTGCTGGAGGAGCACAGAAGACCAAGCTGCGGGAGATGCAGAACTCATTTGGGAGATCCAAGGGCAGCACAAGCTGTTCCAGCCACCGCCGAGTGCTCCTGCCGGCAAATCAATCGCTCTAAATGCTATTCATCATTCAATCAAAGGGAGACAGAACATGTATATTATTTATACAAGTCTAAAATCATTTTGTGTTACTTACTGAAGAGTCACCTTCCGCATCATCGTGAAGCAAAAGGGAGGACTTGGAAGTGATTTCATGCACCAGACCCAGCAAGCATATTCTAGGTAGTTCCAAATGCATGGTCAAAGCAATAAGCTACACAAAATAAATAAAGCAGATGATGCTATAGTATTATTCAAGGTTGTGGGTTTATATGCATGCACTTTAATTTATATAATGAACAAATTGATGATCTTGTTGTTGATTGTAAGCGTTAATCCTGTGATCTGTCTCAGGCATTATAAGACCATGGTAATGTTGGAGTGCATTTGTGGCGCTCCCTTCAGCAGGTCAACCCTTCCGCTTCTTCAAGTAGACAAAGCCCAGACCTAACACAGGTCAGCTAGGCTGTTCAGGGGCAAAAAATGAAGTAATTCTTATCTGCTTAATTCCAGTGGAAAATGTTCTGATCAATTTTAACAATGTAAAAAATGATCCTATTGTCTATTCCGTAGACCTGTAGACATTGCAGTCAGCCGTCTTCTCCTGGATTGTCCCACCCTGTTTCTCCTGTTGGAGCCACTTGGGTTTCCTGAGATAAGGAAGTTACTGTATTAGCAGGGCCGCCTCAGCTGCTGCAGCCAGAGCAACCACCAGCAATGGCCTGTCCTCCTCCTCCTCTTCCTCCTCTTTCTTCTGCAACCCCAGCAAATTGGCAGGAGGAGTGGGTTGTGTCTGAAAACACATCCTCCATCATGGCTGAATGGCGGTGGGATGTCCATCGTTCTTCAACTTCTTCTCACCAGTTCTGGAAAAGAGGAAATCCTTCTTTGCTGTCCTGAGTCAAATCCACAGCTCAAGTCTCACCCATTCCAATTTTCAGAAGAAAAATATGTTTTACCAAATATTGCTCTGGATGCTTCCAACAGCGAACAGCAGATGGGGCTACAGAAATTGTCACATTAAAAAAAAATAATATGAGAAACAGCTTTTTACATTCTGAAAAGCAATTTATTCTACACCATTTCAAAAAAAACAAATAGGATTCTCCTTTTCTGTTTTAAGACATCAATGACTCTGTCGCATAATGGGTTTTGTAAACCGATTATCCTTGATAATCTCATTAGCTGAAATTATTTTACTTTTCTAACATGGTAGATTTTTAAATACCTTTTATTTCATATCCCCCTGGGCACGTTGCAGTGAAATTTACTATTAAGCAAAATAATTATCTATTTCAAACCTTAATGCTAAAAAGTAAAAATAAAATAAAATAATTACAAATCTAAGGGCAGATATTAGGATGGAGAAAGTACAAGAAAGCCCTCAACTAAGAAAAAAAGAGAAATTCCCGCCAGCAGGCAAATCTCTTCTCCCTGTTGACAAATGAGTCACTTTTTTACCCTACAAATATTAAGGATGAGGAATATCAAGGTAGGTGAGGCAGAGCTTGGCGCTGGGGTGCAGGAGGACCATGTTGTTCCCAGCTCCCACTCACCGGGCTGCAACCTCTGCTACGGCCCCGCGCCATCATGAGATGTGAGTTGTTTCCAAAGAAGCTTAAATCTGCGTTTTACGTGTGGAAGTTTGCAGCTGTAATGGGATTACGGTGTCGGCAGAGGGAGGGAAGTTTGCAGCTGTACTGGTTTGGGGGGGGTAGGAAGCAGCTGTTAAAATAGAGGACTAATGGTGATTAATTCTTATTATGTGTTTGAAGATCGCACAATGAGTTCAGGACCCAAACCTTCCCGCAGGGAATAAACTGAAGGAGGAGGATTTAAAAGGAGGGAAAATAGAAGGGGAATTTTAATGTACGTTTGGCCTAAGTGGCCTGGTCTTAAATCACTTGATTAATATTTAAGCATAATTTAAATCAATGTTATTAAGACAAAAAAATATCTAGCTCAGGAAACCTGTAATTAATGGATGTTTATGGAGATTGGGAGATCACCTGCACTCTTTCAAAAGAGCATGCACAGGGACCAGACAGGATGAAGACCCCATCCTGCATCCCCCTCCGTTCACCAGTCATGGTCCAACACTGAAGATCCAGCAGCAGGAACATCCTGACCTGACCTCAGCTCAATGCGCAGCCCCGGGGGAACCTGCTCTGTTTCCCACATTCAGGGCAATTCACATCAGAGCCAGGTTATTTGCTGCAATATTGAGTCTGAATCCTACAGCCAGCTTGTAGAGAAATGCAATGTGCTGGGTATTCTGAGGCTTCCCCAGAGCACAGCAGGTAGAAGATATGAGATTTCTATTTATATACTGCAGCCTGGTCAAGGAAGTGACAATTTAACAGCAAAGGTAAGGGGATGGGGTGTGAAGGTGCCTGCAAAGGCAGCAGTGCAGGCAGTGCAAGGTCCCCTGAGCCCCAGGGGGGCAGTGACCCACTTCGGACCACAACGGGTCCCTGAGAGCACCTGACCCCTCTGTCTTCTCTCAGCTCGTTGACTTTGTGGCTTGACAGCATAGCATGGCTCCTGCAGTCCATCTGCAGACCAAGAAAAACAAAGTAAAATTAAAGAAGGTGAACAGCAGCTAGTAGGGTAAGCTCAAAGGTCTGGGCTATGTTTCTCAGCCAAGACTGAGATGAGAATTAATCAAATATCATGCAGGCAGAGAGATTATACTGAATTATTAGAAGGGAAAACTGAGTGGGAAAACGAACAGAAAGGTAAACTTTATTTATGTGAAGTACTTTGTTTTGATCTTAAATTTTGAAATCTGTTTGAAATATCAATCTTTGCTAAGATGAAAGAGATCTCCAAAAAAAAATAAGTGGGGGGACCAAACTGAGCTTCCTTTACCAAACCAACTCTGCAATGTTTGTCACATTTTTAATCATAGACTCATAGGATGGCCTGGGTTGAAAAGGACCATAATGATCATCTGGTTTCAACCCCCCTGCTATGTGCAGGGTCACCAACCACCAGACCAGGCTGCCCAGAGCCACATCCAGCCTGGCCTTGAATGCCTCCAGGGATGGGGCATCCACAACCTCTCTGGGTAGATGTTTTAAGACGTTTTGTTTTTCAAATATGAAAAAAATAATAATAACATGACTGAGTACCAAGTGTCCCAAGAATTCCTGCCTTTCACACGGCTGTAGCTAATACCCATTCCCAGCAGGGCTGGTTAGTGAATTAAAACATTCCTTCTATCAGCAACCAATAATTTTGTGCTGATGACACAGATCAAAGACACTCTTATTATATTATTATTATTATACCCCCTACCACAGGTTGAAGGGGCAAAGCTAGGACATGAAGTTCGTGTGGATTCCACACGGGAGATCAAAATACCTGTTTTTACTCCTAGATGATGCAGAACTCGAGGTGGGTTATTTTCAGCCATGAGGTCAGTGATAAAGATTAGGATGGGATTATCCCCTGACAGCAACATGTAGGTGAATGGGGCAGGGTGCTGTTTAAATTTTGCGTGCTCCACCATGGGACGAAGCACGGGCCCTGTGCAGAGCTCAGAGGACCAGAAAATCCCATGCTGGTCTGTGAACACCTCTGATTTGGACTGCAGGCTTTGTGGGAGGCTTGGGTTTCAGCAGTGTGTCCATGTTATAATTAATAAGCAATTTCTGTTTGAATGGCGTGTTTTGTCTTCATTTGAGCACGTTCTCCGCAAAGACAAAGATCAAGACAAACCTACTCAGAACACAACTGAGATAAAAGAGAATCATAAAAAGAGACAGATAGAGGAAAAGAAAGAACAAGGAAAAAGTGAAGACAAAGAACAGGGAGACACCAAAGACTAAGCAGAACAAAGATAGGCAAAATGAAAAGACAAAGAAAAGAAAAGACAAAGAACACAGATGATAGAGCAGCAGAAAATATGCAAGTGAGGCACAAAAGGAAAGAGGGGGAGAAACAGCCACTGAGAACAAAGGGCAGAGAAGAGAGCAGGAGCAGAAACACACAGGAAGGGAGAAAAATGGGAGATAATTCAGCCAAGACGAGGCGTGAAAAACAGTCAAAGAACAAGGGAAAATAAACACAATGAAGTGAGAACACATCCAATCATCTTCTGATTTGCATTAAAAAATAAGTTGGGGGAGCACGGCCTCCACAACAGAAACGTTGCCAAGCTGAATGTCAAGACTTCGGTGTCCTTTAAATCCAGTCAGACTGTCTCTACTATTGGATCTTATGGGCTGGATGATGCTGGTGTATGGCTGCGGGAGAACAGGAGTGGTGAGGGAAGGATTAGTGCCTAGTGCTGAAGAAATGGTGGAAACTGATGCTGTGGGAGGGCTGTCTTGGTTACAGAGCAAAGCTGGAGGGAAGCACTTGCAGCTAAGGGATGCTCAAAGAGTAGCAAAAATCCCTACATAAACGTGTGAGATCCATCGTGATGAACTAAGCTGGCAAAAGCGCTCTTATCCCCACAACAGCTTCTTTGGAAGAGTGGCAGGAACAGGAACACACACTATGGCAGCAGTCAGTGGATCCCTAGACATGGTAGAAATGACAACAGGTGTAGGTTTTAAGCCGACCAAGGCAGCCTGTTTGAGATTTAGAAGCAACACCTAATGAAACCATATAAGTTTCATCCCGCGGCAAAGAAGTGAACAAATAATTCCTGCACAAATCTTGACAGTGGGTAAAAAAAGACAGACTAGGAGGTACAGAGCTTCCTGGAGAAAATGAGCACTCAGGAGCTTTGGGAACATGGTTAAGAAACATTTGGGGATGGAGGATGCCAAGGTATCCTTGGTGCTGGGCCCAGCAGAAGGACTCACTCCAGAGCAACAGAGGAAATTCAGGGTAGAGCTCTATCGCAATAAGAGGTTGTTTTTGTGGAATTCCTACTTACAGTTTGTCACCGTATTCCTTATCCAGCTCATCTGCTTTACTCCACCTCCTCACCTCCTGGCTGACCCATCATGTTTCAAGGCAGAGGTCACGGGCTGGGTTGGAAGCGTCATTGTCCACATCTGAAACAAAGAACTCCGATTTTGTAAAGCACCGTTTGAAGAAGCTCCGAAGGCACAACATCTACTTTAATCTCCTAAGCCTAGAGTTCCTCAGCACCTCTGGATTTGGTCCTAGAGGTGTTTTAAAGCACTAGGTAAATTTACGTATCCGTACCAATAAAATATTGATTTCTTTCAGGTTTCCTGTAGACCAACCAAGGGAGGGTCTGGCAATTGCATCTGTCACACAAATGCAGAATTGTACAACAAATCCCCTTGAGTCACAACAGTTTTCCAAAATCTAACTTTTTAAATATTGATGTTGTTTTTCTTGTTGAATCTCTGCCCTTATGTTATTTTATTTTATTTTTCATCGGGGTCAGCTATCACAAAGGGCTCAAAGAGCGATGACTTCGTACATTTGTTCTTTGTACACTATTTTTTCTTCTAATTTAATTGATTCACGTTCGTATCACACTTTATGGCAGTAATACATATAAGCCATAATACTTGATATTCTACATTCAGCATTCAGTTGGCTCGCACTACAGGAAAGCTGGTGTGCAGTGGGTTAAACCTGCTTCCCATGCTGCTCGTTGGTTATATTTTATTTACCAGCATTTCTATAATGTGCTATTTTTTTTCCCTTTTGAGATTTCCTCGTTTCTTTCAGAACACTTTCACCTTATTTCCGGGCTGTTTCTCCCTAAGGGCCAAAGTGGAGGTTCAGAAACTTCATATGAACTTCCTGAAAAAGAAACAGATCACCTATTAAAAAACCCAAGTGGAATGTGCTGTGAATATAGTTTAATATGTCCCAAAGAAAGAGCTGGCTTTAATCACAACATAAGATTTAAAATTCATTGTTGTACCGAGGTTATTGATTTAATAATGTATTTATTATTTATGATTTCTATGGCAGATGGAATTGTATTTCCATTATTTGATTCAGGTTAATCAGGGGATAATGTGGTTCTTTTATACTTTCACCTAAAGACTCTTCTGGTGCTCAAGATGCAAATTGTTTTCCAGAACTGCAAATCAAATCCCTCTCTGTCATGCAATTATGGCCATTTCCCTACAAAATTATAATCTGTTTAAAATCGAGGGTTAATATTTGAACTAAAATAATTGGACACATATGAATTACTTCTCAAGGAGGAAGGTTCCAGGAGGGGTTCCAGCCTTTCAGATGCTTTCACTGCTTTTAAAGCACTCGTACCTGGCCTTAGGGATGTGCTACTGCTCCGCTCCTCCACTGGTAACACTGTGCTGCTCACTGGTGTGCTCCTCCTGGCTTTAGTTTTCCATCATTCAAGGCCAAGACCTCAGGAAGAACAAGCATATGCCTGAGATGTTGCAGACAAGACACTTCTGCACAAACTCACCTCTGGCCATGCTCGGAGGGACACCAATTTGTTTACTTTCAGATCAGTTGTGACATGATTTAACTTATGTATCATGAACTTCACAAATATTTATTATTCCTTTATCCCAACATCAAACTGCTGCTGCTGAATCATTTGTTTCCTTAAAGAACAGCAAATGCTACTGGTGACAGGCTGTTAAAATCATTCCGGAGTACACAAAGCAAAGGAAGAGGAGAAAAATCAGAGCAAGATTTTCACGCCTCGGCCCCCAGCTGTCAGCCTGCAGCCCAGTAGACTGTTGGATGCTGTTGGGTGGGCAAAGTGCATTTGCTAGCCACTGTGCATAGGGCTGAGCAATCTTTGCCTTGTAGTAGTTAGCAGCTTCCACTTCAGTTTGAGGAGCTCTTCACTTGCTTGGACGTCTGTGAAAGCAGAAGGAAAAACAAGGTGCACTTTTAACAGAGGTTGCCTACACGCAAGCGGTCCTACGAGTGAGTGTGCACTGGATGTTGGGAACTTCCTTGTGGCTGAGTTTTCAACTGCTCTTGCAGCTCACCCCTAGAGACTGCAGGCTGTGGGATGGGAGACATATTCAAAGCTGCATTTTAGAAAAAGAAAAAAAAAATACTAGGCTAAAATAGCAATAAAGATGGAGCAAACGAAAAAAAATCAGTGTGCCTAAGTCTGGGAATGTTTCCACAGACGGATGGTGAGAACTGAGAAAGCTCCCAGGCTTTCTAGGAAAGCAAAGAATGTCTCATCAGCACTTTATAAGTCCATTTTCACTCCTATTTTCTGCTATTGCCAGAGGCAGGATGGGCTTAATTGTCCTCCAAAATTTACTAGGGTCTATCACTTCTAGGGGATGTGAGGATACCAGCTCTACCCTTGCCATGGTCCCACCACCAAAACTTCTCTATCTCTACCCAGTTTGGAAACAACACTCCATGTACTGCACGGTCACTGTGCAGCAACATACAGAAATGGATGGAGAGAAGGAAGAAAGGAAGAAGCCCGCACCACTTAGGATATTCAAGGAAGAAATACCTGCAACTGTAAAATTTGTGCTTTGTTTCCATTTTGCTTTATTTTCCCTTGAAATAAAAAAGAACCTCATGGGGAAATCTGCCCCTGTGCCTATGCAAACTTTGGAAGAGAGAGGAGAATGCTCAGTGCTATTGCAGTCCCTTCCCAAGATCCCGGCCTCTGCACAGCACCGAGCTCCAGCACGTTCCCCCACAACTGTAAAGGCAGTGCTCAATTTAAAGGTCCAGTTGTGCTGCGGGACAAACACACAGCTCTTGCCAGCTCATCCACCCTTTGCTGCTATGCACTAACTGAATTTTATAGTTTGGAAATGAGGGGCATCTTACCCAATTAGGTACTCCACAGCCTAATCAGCGTCTTTCTCTAGCAGGAAAATATTATGCGTTTCGACCCAGCTGTTCCCTGGTGTTCTGTTGTCAGTCATATTCTGCTGGAGAGAAAAGCGATGGCGAGCCGAGGACATTCCTGCACATCTGTTAGCTGAAAGGCAGCAACGGCAAAGGATTTAAGTGCAATTTTCAGAAACAATAAGAATTAGTTGCTCGTCTGATGCTAACGGCGTGCACCTTTTCTTCTTCTTTATCATGTCTGTCAAATAATGTAATTATTAAGGACCAACAATGTGGCTTTTTATGTGAACCAGCGCTGACTACACTGGAGTACCGCATTTTTAATTATTACGATGTTAAATTGCTTTAATTGCTGACACTCTCCTGATTCACAGAGCATTTTTATAACATTTATTAAAAAAAAAAAAAAAGGCCAAAGTTTATTTTACAGTCTGCAATAAAGCAGAACACAAAAACCAGCAATTGGCTCAATGATCCCAGCACATTAGTTTTATACACAGACTGCATATTATTCTTGCTCTATAAGTGATGTGAAAAGCAAAATTGAAGTCCTGTACAAAATTTGATCATCTTACTTAATAACAACAGATGCTCAGAGCGGAGGCATTTTGAAAAGAGCTCTGTATGCTACTGGTTATTAAATGGCAGGACATTTGGCATCCTCTAGCATTATACCATTTGAAAACCATAGAGTCACATAAATAGCCGATGAGAGCTAGAAAAAAATTTAGCTCCTGTCCGCGTAACAAAACTCACTTTATTTAAAACATTTAAAATGATTAGACTGCCTTTCAAAAGAAAAGTCCATACAACTTACTGGAGGGAGAGCTTCCCTTTTATCTGGATAACACAGGAAAGCAAATATGTTGGGGGGAAGAGAAGAAATGGTTCAACAGCATGACTGATCAGCCTTAACTGAGAATGCTAATGGCTTCTGCTGCTTTGTGTCAAAGGCTCAGAACAATTTGGAAAAGGCTTTGGCACGGAATTTCGTTCTTGATTTTAAAATGAAAATATTGGCAATATGTAGCCAAATTAACATAAATGCAGGACGTATCCACAACACATGGGTATCATTTTAATAGCGCCATTCCTATTCAGTAAAGAGGAATCAATAAAGATGGTGGCTTACTTTCTTCCTAGTATAAATTACACTCTCAGAACATCTACTGCCTACATAGTTATAACATTACTATTTAGTTAAATTCATGTATGCTCCAAAAAGTTCTAATCAAGTTGACGGACACATAAAATGTAGCTTTCTTATATTTATCTGGGCTTAACCACCATTACTTTGTGCTTTTATCAAAGCAGAAACCATCCGGATCTATTTGCCCAATATGTTTTACCTAGACCAACTCATTCCACCTACCGTGTAAGGAAAACCAGCAGAGCTGCAAAGAAGTGTCTGTGTCGGGCATTGCCACCATTAAAAAAAATAATTAATTAATTAATTAATAGGGGAAAAAAAAGGGGGGGAGGGGAATTGTTTCAGAAAAAAAAAAAAAAGAAGTATTTGCCTGACAACTGAAGAAAAAATTCACTGGGCTATAGGGGATGCATATGTGTGCCTTGCACTTGCCTTTTATGTCTGCTTAATAAAATCTTGAAGATTGGGTTATAATGGAGGTGCTTATACATCCTTAAGTATGGCGTTGCAAATGGTGCCACTATAATTAAGAGTGCATTGTTGTTTGTTTTATGCTAATCTTCCTTCAGTGTGACAGACTGTCACCTGCATGGGGGGTAACTTTCAGCACTATATTAGCCCATATGGCACAAGCTAAATTGTATCTAAGCTATGGGCTAATTATGGATGAGTTAATAAAACCAAGCAATGTCAGTCTGGCCACTTCTTCTGGTCCTCTGCCGACCCCCCAAGTGAGTTATTGCCTGCACTGCTCTCTTAAACTATTTCCATTTTGGTTCTCGACAGTTGCTGCCAAGCTTTATGTTTAAGACACTTTAATCCTTTCCCTTTCTCAATCCCATACGAGATTGGATCAAAACAATCCCTCCACACTTTTTTCCATGTGATAACTCTCCCCTGCTAATCAAGGGTTGGTGCAGCCCACCAAATGATAAAAGCCCAGTGTTAAGTTTCCTGGAAAGTTGTTTGCACAGGTGGGATATAACAAACAGGTTTTCACATTTTCTGGGAGTAAAAAATATGGATCATCTTCCCTAAGTATTTGGTGAAAGACATGAAAACTTATTCCATTAAATGAACATCCAGGTAACTGAAAACCTTAGGAATGGACGAGGATGTGAAGAGGATTTTCACATGTTTTAAGGTCAAGCACATGCTTAAGTGCTTTTTTGGACAAAGGCCCAGCAGCTTTCCCTTCCTCACAAAGCAGGGAGGGAAGAAGAGGGTACCTTACAAGTGTTAACGTTCCCACATCACTCTCTGTGCTCTGCTTTGTCCCATCTTGCACCTTTCGGTTGTCAGCCCCTGGAAGTTGGGAAGGGGCTCCCTCCTCGCATGCTTTGCTTCTCCCACGCACAAAGATGGGGCTGTGCAGCAATCTGCAGTGCTGTGGGTAGGGAGAACTTCAGTCCTGCAAGAAAAACGGAGGAAATGTAGTAAAAACCTTACCAGTGGTTGAGGAGGCAAAAAAAAAAAAAGAAAGGGTAAAGTGAACTGGACTTCGGTAAAGAAAGTAAAGAAATGGGAAAAGAATAAGGAAGAGAAAAAAATCAGTGAAAAGATCCATCAGTTCATAGAAATATTAAGGTTGGAAAAGACCGCTAAGATCATCCAGTCCCACCATCGGCCCTTCACCACCATTCCTACTGCCCATGCTACTCTTCTTTGCCTCCACCCTCAGGAGCAGGCAGAGGCCAAACCCACCTGTGAACAGGAGAATTACTGAAAGCTTTAATTAAATCAAGTTCAAATGCAAAATTTCCTTTTTCAACCGAAACACATCATGTTAAAGGGATGCACTCATGAAACATGGTAGTGAAGAACTTCCCCAGAGTTATCAGCACACGGACACCTGGCAGCATGGAATATGAAGCATCTCCAGGCACTGCTTGGCTCATCACGCTGCCCACCCACAACCCAAGAGTGCAGAGCTTAGGACAGACATGGCGTGGTTCTGCTCAGCCAACTCAAAGACATCCTCCAAGGCATCCTCTGCTGCTGTATGGGGCTTTTAGGATTTTGTTTTCTGCATTCAGTCCAGGTGAGTTAGCAATGGAGTAAAACAACAAAAAGGTCATGCATAAACCTCAGGAGAAAAGAAAACAGAACATTCTCTTGCCTTGTTGGAACTCCATCTGAGCTCTGTCTCCTCGAGTTGCAATGGCAAACGTACAGAACACTCATCTTGGACTTCATTTTCTTTGCAGCATTTGTGAGAAATAAAAGACAGAAATTGAGAAGCGCTGAATTGGGCCATAGTAGCAGAGGCTCCGCACTCAGGCTTTGGCCCCAGCTGGCTCCACAGGGATCTTAATATCTCTCTGTGAGAAAAGATTGAATTATGTCAGCACACTAAAGGTATTTAATAAAAACTTTCAGTAAAAGAAGAAAAAGGAAGGGATAAAAAAAAAAAACAAAACCAAAAAGAAAGCAGGCTGAACTTCTAGGAGTTAGTGACATCCTTCCAATCCGAGTAGTCTCATTTCTCATTTCTAGATAATGCCGTGTTGCTCCAAGAGGAAATACCACAAGGTTACTGTGCTTCAGAGCTATTACTTCCACATTACAACTTCATACCACTCACAATACAAGTATGCAAGAAATAAGTACATTTCTTGTTCTTTATTTCCTGTAAGGAACAATGCCATGTTTCACACAATGCCTTGTTAAATCAAAAGTCATTGGGCAAACTGCTTTTAAACCTATCAGATGTAATGAAATGTTTCATCTGGAACTGGAATTACTTTTCCAATTCCAAGTTCTACTCTGTCTTTGGCTTTTTCCTCTTTCCCTTCTGATTCTCTTCCCTCATTTTATAGACAGTCTGCTAATCTACTCAGACCCACAGCACTGAAAACTCTCTTTTCACTCAGTGAGTCACCCCTGGAAGCGTGTTATTGCCTTAAAAGTGAAGTTCAGACCTAATCACCACTTGGACAGTACAAGGAGACAAAAGCAATATCATTGTTATTCAAGTTACTTAGTCCCTTACCCAAGAAAAATTCTTCCCTGGACTATTGCCTCAGATGAGTGAACCCATTGGTTTGAAACTGAGATTAAGTTTTCCCCCTAAAAGATTAACTTAATTAAATTAAATTCAAATTTAATTCAAACAAATTCAACAATTCTGGGAAATCTTATGGTTCACGTTACACGGATCAACTTAAATGATGCCAGCCGCCCTTTCTGGCCTGATGGATCCCGATGAGTCCATGATTCTGTTAAATTACTTAACAGAATAATAAGTCAGAATGGTAGAGGCCAATTCAGCCTTCAGAACTGAAGTCTTTTTCCTCATGTTCTTTGTAACATCAGAGAGATTTTATATGAGTACTGTTGTTAAAGCCTGGAATTACTGGATTGTGCTTCCATTTCAAATATCAGAAACTCTTCAGAGAGCTTCTGGAGAAGACTGTTCAGGTTTTCAATGCACACCACAATTGTGACCCCCTGTTAGCAGGATGTCACCCAAACGGTTCTTTCCAGCACTGTGGAGACTTAAGCAACCTAGGAAAGGCAGTCAGCAGCATCCTCAGGAACTGGAAAACTTCTGCCATGGAACTTTACACAGTAGGAGGATGCATGGGAGCAAATATTCTGCAGAAGACATAAGTGGATTTGTGGCTGAAATGAGTATGTTCCTACACAATCTTTCATTGTAGAAAATTCTCTGCAAATGACCACCTAAACTCTGTGACCTATCAGGTTTTCTAATGCAAAAACAATGTGGTACAACTTCCCTTTGAGTCTTTGTTCTTATGAGTTAAACCTCAGGTTGCTTTCTCCTTCATAGTTATTCCTCTTCTGTATCACCTCATGTTTGAGAGGTCTAAAGATTAGACCACTTAACAGCACACTGTGTTCACTATACAAATTATTGATTGCCTGGTTTTAGACCATTTCTCTCGCAGCCTCCTGTAGCGAATTGAGAATGGAATATGGCTGATAATATGTGCCTTTTCCTCAAGTTCAACCACCAAAATGCTTGGGTTACCATCTCACAGGATGTCTCTGTCATTATCTCACTCCACCTAGCCAGTAACGCTCAGGATTTCAGAAGCAGAACAGCACTTGCTGACAGTATGAGACGGTGATTATTTTTTTTCTATTATAGCTGCATACATGAGTACTACAGTAGAATCTGTATTATACATTTTCTATATTTGTTTCCACATTTCTTTTGTATGAAAAGAAAGTCCAAACCTAGCTGCAAAGGTACAATGCGCTTATGAACTTAACCAACCTTGATACTGTTCAGAGGCATTACTTTCAGAGCAGTCTACGTACATAAGAGAAAGGTCCTCATTTACAATGGAAAATTCAATCATTTGATATTCGGCAGCTGGATACTGTAAAAATTATTCTTCTTGCATCTCATATTAACTCATGGTAAGCTGATACACCTGAGCTTTTTACAACACTTGGGGTTGAGTACATATAGATTGCTTAACTTGGAAAGGTCACTCTGTGCTGTACACAAGAACCTGACCACAGTAATCTGTAAAGAGCTGTTATTGTTCTTCTTGTTTGTAAAGACTTTAGGAATGTAAACAGCAGTGCTTGGGCTCTTTCTTTGGGATGTATCGAATTCACGAGTGTTGTGTGCGAAGTTTACAAATGTAAGACTTTGCAGTTGGTTTTGGCAAGTCTAGTCATAATCTTCAGCGAAATCAAAACACAGCAAAGATCACACTCCACATTTCTAAGACCTCATTTAATTAAAAGCTTTTGTTGGGAAGGGATAGTTTCAAGCTCTCCCTCTTCTTCCTTTGCATACAGACATAAACATTTACCAGAACCAAACTCAGCATTGATTTTCGTTTATCCCTTGCGCTCGTCTGGATTCCCCAGAGATGAGCAGATGAGGTTAAGGTTAAGAAAGTTATGCACAACAGCTCTTAACCCAATGGCTAGGAAGATAAACAATGTGTAGTACCGTTTAGGTGAACTAATCTATCAAATTTCTTATCCCTGTTGGATTTGGGTTGGAGAGTTCCCACTTTTAAGTGTGTATTTCATCAGTACATCTTCAAAAGGCATCTTTGCAAGATTTGAATCCAATATCCATTATGAAAAAAGCACAGTTCCTTGAAGTTCAGGCCACCTGTTTGGACAAGGTCACCTGGCATGAGTTATCGTCCTGTCAGACACGGCTACCACGTGGCTGCAAGGGCATCTAAGTAAGGTTAGGAACAGAACAAAACATCAGAATAGAGATTTGCATGATGCTGTATTACATTTTCTCCATATTTCCTCCAATGTAAAAATTCAGAAGCCAATATTCACTATCCCTTTTAAAAGCTCATTTAAGCCAGAGGCTTAGCAGAGACTTCTCCGGTCAGATCCTCACCTAATGTAAATTGTCTTAGCATTGGTGACACTAGTGAAACCACAGAAATTTATGCTACTGGGAAGTCATTCAGCTAGAGAATTGTACCATCTTAATCACTGACAAGTTTCTGTAGTATTAATGACTGCTCCCAGCAAACATTTGGATGAGCCCCAGCCTAACATTGACTTTTTGGTGACGTTCACAATTTAACAAGTGTGTCTTTTAAGGACAACATCTGGAAGCCAGTGCAGTATTTATAGTAGGTCTTTATGATGAATGTTGCTGATTTCAGTGACACTATTTCCATCTTGCAATCACTTAAGATGGAAAGATTGTAAATGCTGTATTTCTTCAATATAAAATTAGGAAGTATTTGGATATAAAATTCTAAGCTAGATCACTTTCTTTCTCAGATAAGTGCTTTCCATTTGCCTATTAAAAGAAAAAAAGAAAGACATTGCTGTAATTTCTATCTTTGTTTTTTAATATTTGCACCAAATCCAGATTGTTTCCTCCCTTAGGTAAAGATTTTTATTTATTAAAAACAAAAGTGTGTGAATAGTTTTATTTTCCATTCAGCAATTTTGTCCAATTTTCATAAGCTGAGAACCTTCACTCAAGGTTTTACTTGTGTAGAACCAAATTAAAGGATATATTTATCATGCATTCCCTGCAGCCACTTTTGTCTGTGGAAAACTCTGGAAAGCTGTGGAAGCCAAAGGTAGCTTTCTTTCACTGATTTTGGCCTTGGAAGATCACATTCTTGCAGCAACTTCTGCATTATTTTTTTCTATTTTTTTCCCCCCAGTTTTCATTATTTTTTCTCTACTGCCTACAAAACTGGTTATTAATAAGGTGAATTTCAGATACTTTATCTTAACCTCACAAGAAGTTAGTAGAGTCTACTTGTCACCTAAATTTTACTTCATACTCCAAAAAGAAACAAGAAATATTAGCAAAAGAAAGCAGATGTAGGCATCAGGGTCCATTTAACTACAGCAATTGGAGGAGCCAAATTCTGCTCTCTGAGGCACAGTTTGGATTTTATCTCATTTTTTCCCATAGCTCCACTCTGTCCACTGCATGTAGCCCCCAGTTCCATGAGTAGGTACTGACCGCATTACCCAGGGCATGCCTGGCCCACACAGAGCAAAGCTGTGCACCTACTGGAGAAATACCTATCATGCAACGAAATAACTACTCAGATTTCCCCTGAAAATCTTATTCCTGAAGACGGGAACTGGATTTTCCCTGATGATCACCATCGCCAGCCAAAGAGCATCAACAGTGTTGACTCAGTTACATCAGCACCTTTTTATGTATGCAGAAGGCAATAGCTCATTTATCTAATTTTATCTTCAAGCAATAAATTGGAGAATGGTTACTTTAGACTTTTCTGCTCATCACAGATTTACGGATGTGACAGCTGAACCTCAAAATTAACAGAGGAATTTTATTTTCTTAGTCATTACTTGAATAACTCTGAAGTCTTTTAGTATCATAATTACTAGAAGGGAAGTAGACAAAATATAATTTGTCTATAGAAAAAGAGGAGATTTAGAGTGAATGTCTGGTAATCATACATGGAAATATTCAACACTCTGGTAATTAAGAGCCTACAGCTGAACATTTTCAGTGAAAACAGTGCATACAGAAGTTCTGTATAAGTGCTTAAACATCTTGCTGGTTTTGATCTAGGCTTTCTCTTTCCTCAGATCTACCACATGTTTTAATTCAATCAGGACTGTAGGATTTGGTCCTTCATAAACTTAATGTTTTGATGACAGTTACTGTTGCCTATGCACACTTGTAAAAAATAATAATTTACCTCATAAACAATTAAACAGAATAGCATTGAAGTACTTGGCTTGCTTTTTGGCTGTTCTAAGCCAGCATAGAGAGAATGACTTCAGAATAGTTATGCCAATCCACAGTACTGAGAACCTGCTCCATCGCGCTTAAGCATCTTGATGTGCTCTGGCAGTTTGGTATTTATTTTCTTACATTAAAAAGAGTAAAACACGCATTTTTTATCTGCTCTCAAAGAACTGCATTTGATTTCCTATTGGCTAGAAATATCAGCTGTGACCGGCCACAGAAAAGTTGTCCAGCTGCTTGGAGCCCATTTAAATATGAATTGGAACGAGAGCGTTTCATGGAAATTTGGACGCTCCTAGATCTCCCTGGCTTTGTCCGCCTGTAAATTGTTTGTCCCTCCTTTCAGTTCAATAGCTTCTTTCAAATCGTAACAAACAAGTATGCTGGGGAATACCGCAAAACAGCTCCAAAGATGTAGTGCTCTTTTATATTCCCGGGCATGTCACTTGCTGACAACCCGAACGCCTGCTCCTCCAAAGTGGAACAAGGGCGAGAACCGACAAAAATTCCCGCTCCTGAGGAAACAAGCAAACAAACCAACCCATCCCTCCAAACAAAGAGCAAAAAATATTTCCACAATTAGCCAGTTGAAAAAATGGACAGAACCTGGCAACCCTTACTCACGTGTGGGCCTCGCTTCGCTCACACGCCTGGCTCTTTTAAAATGGTTGCTGTCAAAAGTAATGGCCAAGAATTGGTTCCTGATCTTCCATGAGAAAAATAAAGTACAAAGTAAAGAGAATAAACTGTGCTGTGCCAGCATGAAATAATGATGATTTCATGGCAGACCTTCACAACTTGTGTAAGATCAATTGTCACACTAGAACAAATTTGTGAACTGGGCACTGGAACTTCTTTTGAAGTTTGGGTATTCATGGGTACATATATTTCTTATAGATTTTACTGAAGCTGAATTCAAGTCTAAATTCAGGTGCATTGGCCAGGTTGCAGTCTCTGGAAATCAGCAGCACTGCAATGGAATTATTATTATTAATAGCATTATTAGTAGCATTATTATTTTTCTAGCAATACACTATTTTTCTTCTTGATTCACTTAGGGGGAAAATGAAACTGCAGACACGGTATGTCCTTCTAAATATTTAAAACAACTTGCTGATATCAAACGAGCAAATTCTCACACTTTTTTCTCCAGAATTCCTCTGTCTATTGCTAACTGGCAGGGCAGGTTATCCCAAACACAGATAAGACCTTTGTGATCCAGAAGTTCTCCCTTTCCTGATATACCTACATGGAAAGCAATTTTCTGTATGATTTCAGAAACTGGCAATGGCAACTACTGTGTGTTCAGAGCATGTTTCCAGGTTTTGTCCTTTCTCTGACGATCGTGGACTTACAGTACGGGAAGGCTTATTTCTTAAATGACATCGCTTTTTTCATTTAAGTTCTATTAAGATAGGTTATCGACTTTATGGATAATTAATGGCTTCCTAAGTCCTACATATTTACACGTGATAAATCCTGGTGCTGGGAAACCAACAAATTTCTGTTGTTTATTGACCTCCCTTCTTCCCCACCCAGGAGTAACAGAAGTCACTTGAACTAAAGCCCTACGGCTTCTTCCATAAACATGTCTGGATGTTTCTCACTTAGGTCGATGTGACAATTATTAGAACTGGCACATATAAACACAAAAAGCAAGAGGCATTAACAGGTCTATTCACTAAGGGTTCTGCACCCTTTCTATGAAAAGAAAAAAAACTTAAATAAAAGTAACATGCCTAAATTGCGTAAATGTCAAGGTTTTCTCATTCATTAATTCCCCTCTCCTTGATGTGCAGCACTCCCAATCCTGTCTACGCTCAACGGAGAGTGCCGGACTGAGAAAAGGCAAGTCATCCTGGCACATTCGCCATCTCACAAAGGATGCATTCTTGGACTATGATCCAAAAATGCACTTATGTGCATTGCACCTATGAAGAAGCATTTGATTGGAGCTCATTTCTCGTCACCCCTGTGGGGACTGACAGCAATAGTGTTCAGCACACAGGACCGGGAATGTCCTCCTGGTGCCCCATGGCCCTGACCCACTGTATGTGAATGAGAAGCACAGAACAGAGTGGAGAGAAAAGTTCCTTTTTCCCACCTTCTGACTGTACCAGAAAGCATCTTCCCTTGAGAAAGATGGTCATCTTGGGGGCAAGGCAAGTACCCATGGAGGGGACTGATGGATCCCAATTACCAGTAAGATCAGTTCTTGTAGGGGAACCAGCACCCCATAGGCATGCCTCTAAGAGCAGGTACCACTGCTTGTGCCCTGGCAGACTGCCGGCTTGCAGCATCATTGGGGATGGGGGTCCTGCTCTTTTACAGTGAGGTGCTGAGCTTTTATTTGTGAATGTCTCTTTCTTAAGCTGAATAGAGTTTCTACTGGAAAAATGGTCTCTTTATGCATTGAAAAATACCTAATGCTTTCAATACCCCAAACAATTCCTTATAGACTCTACAGAAACAACATCCCTTCTGTGCTTGATGCCCCCTGAACGTCTCAAGCTTAAATTCTCCCTGAATATCTGTCATGATTTCACCAGGCTCGTAAGAGCAGCACTGCTTCAGCAAGAGAGCAGGCGGAGAAAGGAAAGGACTGACCCCAGCGCAGGTTTCCGTGCACAAACCCAACCCCACCCCAGCCACGCTATGAACTTACTTTCTTCCTCCTGACTCTCCCCAGTCACGTAACTGGCACGTGATGCGTGGCACAGATGGTGCGCGGTGGCATGCATGGAGCGTGCCAGCTGTCTGGCGTGGAGACACAGGTGCTGCTGCTCGCCGGCGCTGCTAACTGGAAGGCAGACCTCCAGGAGCCAGCCTCAAAGAAAAGACAAGAGACATCATCCACAGCTCTCGGTTTTAAGATCAAGCGATGTACACTCATAGTATAGAGGACTGACAGGCAAAGTTAACTGCTGAAAGATGTTCTGCTTTATACTTAAGATTGGTGTGGTCAGGAGTAATAATTTCACTGAGTAAACAGGCAACGTATGATTATAGACATTTTTATGCACACAAAACTTGCATTCATCCATAAGACAAAATGATGGTAAAGGTATTCATATCCTCATTGTAGTCTATATATATGGCAAAGACAATTGACCTGATGTACCTTTAAAGGAGTCAGATATTTAAATAGGCAAGAGAAAACCCCAGATTCACCTCTCCCCCCCGCCTCCCCCCCTTTTGAGCTAGCATCATCTCCCTCACACCATGATTTTAAAGTTGGTGATGTTTATTTTCAAATCCATACCTCTATAGATCAGAGGTAAGTCATTGCAGGCTGTATATGTCAGGCGAGTGACAGGAACGATGACATCAATAACCAACCACTGCCTGTGATGTAATGCCAGTGTTGCAGGTTCCCATTTTCCTTCAGCACGGGAAAGCGCTATCGACAGCTATTCTGAAACACCTCACTGCCGGGATGTCAAACATGCTCACTGATTAGTGATAGGGAGTTATGGAGAAACTCTTCCACTGTACATTAGTGTCTATTGGCAGCCCAGCCCTCGGATTTGGACAGCATGAGATGGTCCGGTTCTGCAGGAGGAATAGGAACAGGATATGGGGATGACCACTGACTGGAAGCCAGGCAAGGAGGCACACAAGAAAAAAAAAAGGCTGAGCAAGTGGCAGTTTTACATCATATTGTCATCAAAGCTGAGCAGCCACAAAGAAAGGGGGAAATAGGAAAGCGGATGCAGATAAAGTGGACTGAATCTTCTTACACGGCCCATAAATATCAGGATGTCAGCTGAGCTGCGAGGAGGCTCTAGGGTTTCCCTGGGGTTATGAGATTTTGCTTGGCTTCACTGGAAGTTCTGCCTTTCAATCAGAGATGGGTGTTTCTGCCTTGTTTCAGCCTCCATCCTTAGCATTACTCATGCAAAAATCCTGTTTTCAGAAGAACAAAGTTCCCGAAGTTACAGCAGCAGGTTACCATAGCAAGACTGTAACACTTTTAATTAAGCAACTGATTTGTTCCAGGCTGTTAACCTGTTCAGGACTGAATCGTTGTGTGTATAGATACATTTAATAATTCTGGCAGTCGCAAGAACTAACTTAAGAAAAAGCAGCACTGTGAAAGTTGATTTTGTGCCCTAATTATCAGATCCCACTTCACCCAGATTGGGGTGAGGAGGCGAGGGAGCCCTAGACCCAACCTCTGTTCTCCTTGCAAGGCTGAACCAGGTGGAACTCCACCACCTGAGGCAGCAGCTCTGCAGCAAAGCCACCACCAGAAGGACGCACCGAGTATTACATAAATTAGATTTTTGGGGTGGGTAGGAAGCCTTTCCTCCACAGAACCCGATGATATACTAGATGCTCACAGAACCCGATGATATGCTAGATGCTCATTGCCTTGTGTCACCCAGACACAGTATTAACAGCAGGAACAGCAGCAGCCTGTCTCTAACTTGCAGCGTTGCTACGGCAGAAGCCCAAAACATGGCCCGATCAAATGTTTCATGTAGTCTCTCTTGGCTGCTCTCTGCAATACCTCCTTTGTTTTGCTCCTAGCAGAGCTATTTATATCGCACACTAAACTGAAAGGCAAGCTTCCAAAGGTTTGTTTTTTAGGGTTAGTTTGGGCAAGTAACCAAAACCTCTGGTTGCTAGATTGTCCAAACCACCAGGGTTTGCAGAATTAGGCTAGAAATCACTCACAAATGGGCTTTCTCCAAAATAATTTTTTGCACTCCATTTGTAACGGAACCCCTCTCTTGACATGTTTTTATATTTTCCTCTCAAGATCTAACCAGGATATGAAGGCATTGAATTCTGACTAAGAAAAAATAATTAAGTAAACATTGCCTAACTTGCCTGGAAATATAATGAAAGAAATGACATTTCCTTACACTGCAGCAAAGGGAGTCTGTCCTTCCTTCAGGATTATAGTGCTGGGTCTGGTGGAAAGATATCAAAATAGATTTGGTTTTAATTAAAAAGATTAGAGAAGTATTAATATAGGGATGGCATCATCTTGGAAAGAAGAGAAAGGGAAGTCAAGCCAAAAAAAAAATGTCAGGGATGTTTTGTTCTGGGGCTTCTGTGCTCTGCAAGCCCAGAGGTGCTCAGAAGTCTCCACGGGCCAGAGAATGTCCTGCCCGTGCAGAGGAGCACTCGGCATGGGTGTCAGAGGGCCGAGAGATCACAGTCCCCACTTACTTTGTGCCTGAGGACTTGCTGCTCCACTTGGACCAATCCATCTTCATGGATGGAGCAGACAGTGTGATTTTGCCAGTGGGGACTTTCAACGCTCAGCTGCGCAGTGCTGTGGCACTCAGTGCCATGGGCTGACCCATGCCAAGTGACCGCCAAGCCAACGTGCAGCAGTCACTAACAGCCAGGAGCCACGACTGCTTCCTGGGAACAGCTTGCTGCTCCCTGGCGCTGCTGCCCATAGGTGTTCAGGAGGAGTGTTTGGGAGCATGGAACCGCACTCCTTTTGCCATTCTGCTCCCTTTGTAGCTGTGCAGAACAGAAGCCAGGGTAAGCAGACTTCTGGAAAGCAAAAATCCTTTAGAAGTAAACAATGAAAAATATTATTCAAGCTCTATAATTCTGGAGTGTCTACCAATTATTGAAAAAACCTTACGAATACTTCATGAAAGCAAAAGGCATTTCCATAAATTGTTTTCTCCTTTTTTTTTTTTTTTTTTAAGTTGGTAAAATCACATGAAAACTATTACGACTTTTTCTCCTACTTTTTGTTTTTTCAAATTAGGATATTCATTGAAACAAGCCCTTTCCTGTGCACCGTTCCCTTTTGAATGAATCAGCATTCCCCCCAAGCAAAGGTTTCATTAAATATTTGTCATATTTGTCAGTCGGATTTAACCTGAAACACCACAAAGACTTACCATACAGCGACTGTAGATGCTGAGGCATCTGTATATGCAGAGACGTCCTTTCAGCCAGCAATTTGCCCAGCAGGCAGCTGTAATCCAGTTGTCGTTTTTGTCTCCCACCAGTGTCTTTCATGCCTGCGCCTCATCCCGCAAACCCCTCCTTTTCTGTCTGTTACGAGGACCTAGATGTAAGAATTACGAGTTGCGACTCTTAGACAAGATACAGACGTACACGTTAGGCCACGGCACCTATCTTCCTTATGAAAGATGAAACCCCATTTTACATATTTAGTCTTGGCTTAGTTAAAATTTCAAGTGAGAGACAAAATGCCTCATGTCTACTTAAATAATAAATACAACCAAAGCAATACCCAGTAATGCAGAATTGTGTTGCTTTTTAATCAAGCTCTCTATTGCTTTCTTATTTTAAATTACAGATGATCTCTGCCTTCCCAACATGTCACGTCGAAATGCAGCAATTCTGCAAAGCACGTATTTTTAAAAAAACCCCGAGAAACATCTTGTAATATTCATGCAGTAGCATTGCCTTTTTAAAGTTGCCCTGGCTGTGTGTTTTAAAGCATTATTTCCAATGCCCTTGCTACCTAATTTGTAAAACAAATCCACAGTCCCGAACAAATCCGAAGGTGGACATATGTGTCCTTGTCTAGTCGCTAATGTCCACTATTCCCGTGTATTACAGTGGTTTATCAGCTTGCTCCTTTAAAGAATTTGACAGGAGATTTTTGCCTTTGGCAATCCAGTTGCAGTCTCATTCTACATCTGTTTTGATTGTCAACCTAATTCTGAGAGCAGTCAAAAACCTAGTCAGATCTCCCATGAATATCTTGGCAGGTTATGGCTTATTTAGGCTACAAGTAGCTCTCCTGGAACAGCATCCAAATATACTGCAGATTGACTCGCACGAATATAAATCCCTCAGTGTTTACAATACCTTCCCGCAAACAATTACCAAAATGCCTCATTGAGCAAGGATGCAAGGAGCAGCCCACAGCCCTCCAGCCCGCGCCGCGCGTGCTCGCGGGCTGCGCAGCTCCAGCTGCAGCAGCAGCAGCAAGGTGAAACGCGGGAGCTCTTCGGGGAGGGGAGAGCAAATTAAAGCTCACTGCAGGAAAGTTGTGCCCCTGGCACTCTGCTCATGCAACAGCTGCAGATACAACAACTATCATCTGACATTCTGACATATACGTTGAGCAAAGCAGCAAGCGAGCCAATGCCTACACAATATCGCGCAGGGCTCCAAGTCCCAGCCTTGAGCAAAACAGGTGTATGACATCCTGTTGCTAGTCTTCAGAGGTTATGGGTACGAGGAGAGACATCTGAGAGAGGAGCAGATGAAAATAACAAAGAAGGTTAAGGCTCGGGTTGACAAGCTCATTGATAATATTTTAGATGGAACAGACCTGCACATTGACTACAAATTGCTCCTAATGTCTCTTGTAGACTGCAGGCCACAGTCAAAGCGAAAATGGGCTCATTCATTATTTGAGGCAAGCAAATTTCTGCAAAAAAGGACCCACCGTGACCCAGAAGACTCCAGATGTCCTCCGGGTCCGGGGCTGCAAAGCTGTCCTGGTGCCAAAACAACGGTGTTTTGTTGTGTAGCTGCGGCAGGTGCGCTTAGATGGAAATAAATGGCAGCGGTGAAATCCTTTAGCAAATATTTTTGAATTTGGTGGAAAATCCTGTTGCAGCATTTTGCTTTTTAATGTTCTGAGACTAATTGATTATCTAATAGAAGGCAAGTGCATTGCCAGGAAAGGCATTACTCTCATGTCAGCATCCAGCGCATGGCTCTTTGTGAAAATTCACTGGAAAAATTACATTTTAAAAAAGAATTTAAAACAAAATCTTTTTTCTTTTTTTTTCTATTATGCATATGGTGGACCAGGAAGAGATCATCGGCTGCCATTCCTCAAAGTTCATTGCTTCAAGTCACATAGCTCCCTAGGCTAATCAGCCTTCACTAAGTTGCTGTATTTTGGGGAAAAAACACATATTAAAGTGAGACCATGTCTACATAAAAGATGCTCGGAAGAGCACTGCTGGATATTAAAGTTAGCATCTGCTATTGTCTGGTTAACAATTGGCAATTACCATTAGTTTCCACTGTGGCTGATGGAGTCACAGATGGCTGATTGAGTCAAGTAAGTGCACTTATTCCTATTCAGGGGTATGGTATAGCAGGAAAATAGTTACACTAACATCATATACAACCGGGCCAAAAAGTCACGAGGCATCAATTTCAGCTTATCTGGTGTATTTGAGACCTGTGCCTTCTAATTTCAAGAGATGTCAAGAGGAAGGAGCATAAAAACTCAACAACTGCAGCAAGAGGTTAATATAGCATGTTAAAATTTCTGGTGACCTGTAGAGGTACCACTATCGTTACAGATAAAGCTGCTGGTAAAAGCTTGTGTCATTCCTCTTGATAACAGTGGCTTGCTCTGTAAGGTATTAGAAATATTTCAGGAATCATCTTCAGTGGAAAATGTTAGCCACTTGGTTGGCTCGCCCTTCATTAGAGATTTAATAAAGTAGACAAACGTCTAAACAAAGCCAATTTGCCCATTAACATCATATAACTGGGTTTGATTTAAGAACCTGTAGTTACCAATATATTGTTCCATTTGGTAATGGGACTTTTATGCTTTTAATTCTGCCCTTTAGAGGCATTAAATTAAAATTGCATATACATTGCTATCTTTCTGAGACTGCACCCGTTGCACCTTTTCCTTCTGATCTCATCCCATGCGCCACCACCATCAGTGCAGCTTAGTCCCAGGACCAAGGCAGTTCTGAACATAGCCAGCAATCACCGGGCACCCCTAGCCCCCGGCTTAATGGTATTTCTATGCTGGGCAACAACACCTCTCCCATCACCGTGAGAGTCCAGCTTTGCCAACCTTCCCCCTGTAAATCAATCAGAGCCATTCATAATCTCTGTATCATTCTCTTATCTGCCCTGAAACGTTTTGGGGATTATGATCACTTTCGCTAAGAAAGCACGGGGGATCTCCCGAGCTGGAAGCAACCAACAGAGAGCAGCTAGGCCGGGGTGCTCCCACAGAACAGCTCAGCCATGTTAGGAGACTTGGGATCAGGCCCTGAGTAAATCCCAAGAGCATTCTACACAGAAAAAGTATTTCTAGATAGTTTCTGTGTCTTCAGAGATGCAGGGTTGTTATTGGATGAGAAGATGTGCAGAGCTAGAAATAGTAATCCAAACCAATGAAAATCACAAAAATGATTATGTGTTAATTTCGAGCGTGCATTTTAAAAGCACCAGTTCAAGGCAGCTGTCTACAAGAAGGGTTTTTCTAGCAAAATGCGTGCATGCAAAACGGGTAGAGCACCCTCTCAGCATGGGATTCGTGCATGGCTCCCAGGAACGAGCTCAGTGCTCTCTGCTCAGTGCCTGGGCTCACACAAAAACGCCTTAGATTGGCAGAGAGCTCAACATTTGCTTACGAGAGCAACCAGAGAGCAGAACCAAGTGGATTCCCCATCTCTCACCCTGCCCTCGCTGTCCCCAGGGGCGGCCCTGTGCTCCCCACTTCCCAGGCACTTTACTCCCTATGGAAAACCAAAAAAAGCGAAGCAGCTCACTGCTGAGCTATCCCTCACATTTCTGAGGACTGCTGCCAAGCTAGCACACAAATGATTTTTCTTGGCATCTTTATTTTTCGATGATGTTTTTTCAACGCTTAGCATTAAGCTGAAATATTGTTTGCCAGGGATCACTGCCCATCAGGTGCTTTATTACGGCTGAAATTAGATTTCTTTACAGTTTCACTGGAAGAATAGAGAGAGATAATGCGAATAGCTTTTTAAAACTGACAGTCATTTCTGCAAAGCGGGGAACGAGCATCCCCCAAAATCAAAGCCCCCCCCCCTTTTGCAAAATAAATTGGATTTAATAAAAAAGAAAAAAGAAAAGGTAGAGTTTTGAGCTCAGTGCATTCATAGTGCTGAGAATATCTCAGTGCTGAGAATGTCTTTTTTTCCAGCGTGGATATTTTTAGTCCGACAGATTTAAATACGTGCTTGCTTGTCTTCGCTTAGAGGGTGACAGTCAAAACCCCGCTGCTCTTCGCCAGGAGATGTTCCCCAGGAATCTCTTCCCCATGGGGAAGAGCAAAACCCGAGGTGAGTTTTGGGAGCACGCCGTGCCAGGAAGACAAAGCGATGCTGCGGCGGTACCCGGCGCTGGCAGTGTTCCACGCTGCTGCAGCCGCGGCGATGGCTGGGTGCTGCCGTGCAGGCGGCTTCAGTGCAGAGCAGCACAACACAGCCAATATTGGCTCTCCCACAAAACGCGTTAACTTCGGGAGACGACAGGCGGCTTCCCAACAAGTGCACGCGTTCAAATGGGGAGATTTATTTTCAAAGGAAACTCCTTTCTTTTTTTTTTCCCCCCTATTTCTCACATCTGAAGTCGCTTTGAAAGGTTTCGGAGAGGGCTGAGGGCTTGGGGGAAGGGGGAGGATTTTATTTTTTGGCTTCCGATCTGCTAAGGAAGCCCGAATTTTGCACCTGCATAATGCTAAAGGCAGAGGCTGGATAAAGCTGTAAATTGTTTAACAGCCAATCTGGAGAAGGAGCAGCGCTCAAAAACATAATACCTCTGGAAGGCTGCAGGCAAGATTCATTTAAACGGTTTTCACTGTCATCGATGTCACCAATTTGAAGCTTGTCTTGTTTACCGGATGAAGGTTTCACACTGTGTCAATGTTCTGCCAGGATTCGGCATTAAAATGAGCAGTTAGTACAAGTCAGCCATAAACATGGCAGATCTGTTAGACTGGCAGAAGCCACTGTGAGCTCCCTGGTGCAGCTTTTAAGCACTTGGCATGCTGCTAGCTCAAACTGGAGAGGGGGCTGTGTGCATCATTTGGGCCTGAGTGCAATGCACTTGAAATAATTACTTTAATCAGCAAAAGTTAATTACTTTAAATCATAAATTAATGGTGGAGCATTTGGCAGAGCCTGATGTGTGTGGCGAAGCTGTCAAGCAAAAATCACAGGTGAACCTGCGACCCTTTCTCAATATCACTGGATGAAAGGAAGGCGCTCACCTACTGTGCGTGCCACTTCTGCCGCATTAAAAAGAACTCTTTGTAACAGGAGAACAGCCACCTTAAACTGTCACCTATAAAAAAGGGACTATAAACAAGCAGATTGCTGCTAAGCAGGTGCTGCTGGAGGAGTTGGCCCTTGATAATAATAAGATCTTAAAATGGCATCTGCCTTTATTTTATAGCACAATTGGAAAGATGGTTAAAAGTAATAAACCCAGCTGATATGTTTTATGAGTTGGTAGTTAGCGGTGTTTGCTGGGGACGAACCAAAGATTTTGGGGGGAGATGCAGAAGATCGGGGAGGGCAAGATTCAGGGCGTGTAAGGAGAAGGGCTCTGCCCAAAGATGCACCAGGAACACGGTATTTCTGGGGCACATGCAACGCTCCAACCCTGCACTCCTTAGACTGAGCCCCTATTTCACCTGCCAGGTGACTGACAATTTTAGGCAATGCGATGAAGGAGCCTAGGAAGGCAATGAAAATCCGTATGAAACGAGTGCATCCTTCATGGCCTTAAGGAACAGCCTGCGT
The DNA here is from genome assembly GCA_016647715.1 of Pavo muticus. Lineage (NCBI taxonomy): Eukaryota > Metazoa > Chordata > Aves > Galliformes > Phasianidae > Pavo > Pavo muticus. Next base: position 1,977,762 of record JACDJE010000048.1, read on the forward strand.
TTGGCTGCGCTGTGCTTTACGTCACTGCTTAAGACAATATGCATTTTATTGCAAAGCATCTGGCATGCTAACCCATAAACAAGCTGCAGTTTATAATAACTTCAAAATGTTTCGAACAACAGTGAAAAGATAAGGCAAAACCACCTAACCACAATGCCCAGGTCTGGGAATTAATGTGGAACTAATTTCTGAAAGGCACAAGAGAAGGGCAACGGAACATCTGCAGAACAGTGAGGTTGGACAAAATATTTTCAGAATTTAGAAAACAATTATAAGGTTAAAACACTGAAAAGAAATAGTATTGAGTTTCATTTGGGGCAGAGGGAGGATGTTCGGGGAGAGGGTCATCAGCCTATTGGTGGCCTTAGCCAGAAATACATTTCATATGCATATGTATAGTAACTCATGTACATAGAACACACTTCATTCTCTAAATTAACTTTAATTACAGAATGAGATCTTTTCAAAAGAGGAAAAAGAGTCTTGGGTACCTCTACACTCTTCGTTTTTCAGGCTGATCCAGCAATTCCAGAGTGACAACAGCAGCATACGAAGCCCACACAAAAGCTCTGTGATGGTTGGTTTGGAGATGGTCTTCATTGTCTAGAGACAACAACGGTGGAAACGTGTTAGAGATCACCTGCAGTTCTGCAAAGGTTTTCTGCAAAATACAACAGTACTAATCTACTTTTTTTCCACAGGTGCCCAAGAAAGCTCTGTTATCTTCTGTTCTCTCATTCAATCTTCTTCTGCATAATTGCTGTGGAAGGGGAAGAGGTGTGAGTGTAGGTGATCCTGGACTGGGTGAAGACCCCTGGCAGGGCAGCTTAAGCCCTCCAGCCCTCCCTTCCACCACAGGTCATCACCCACAGCCCCTTGGAGGTGCCCCAAAGTCTTGTGGTTGGGACCCGTGGTGCAGAGCAGCCACCTAAAGCCCAGCAGAGGAACTGCAGCCTCACCTTTCTGTGTGCCACCGGTTGGACTTCTATGCGTTTTTCAGATTTTTTTTCAGTTTTTCTTTTATTTTTTTCAGATGAGAGTAGCAGGTGATCTCATTCATATAGGGCTGCTATGCTACCTCTTCCTGACCGCACTTAGCAGTGCAAAGAAGCTGTTTTTCCAGAGCATGGAACTGCTCTTTTTGCCCCAGATGAGACCCTACTTTTGGTATAGAAGCTTACTGCAGTTTTGTCCCTCTTTGATGTGGAAGAGGAATGGTCAGGATCTTCTGGTGTCAACAGCACTGCTGAAAACTGTCAATTTGGGCTGTGCTGATATTTGCTCCCAAGCTCCACAATTAAAAGGTGCTCAAATGAGCTCCACATTGACAGCATTATTGGTGCCCCTCCTAGTTTTACAAAATACACTAAGCTACAGAACAGCATTTTGATTAAATACTTCAACATCCCGTGATCCTAGACGCTGTCTTATGCATGACCTTGAATACACATAACCAGAAATTTTCAATTTGCAGAGACATTCTCTTTGCAAAATATGGTAAGCACATCAGGAGCGGATGTCTATGCAACAGCATCCAAGACTTAATCAAAGATAGCCATAGACAACTACAGAAAGTCAGTTATATCACTTCCAGAATACTTATGGCAGAGGATGTCAGACAGGTGACTGAATGCAGAGGATGAAATTACTTCCCTGGGCTTTCCTTTGTTGTGCAAAGGAGCAGAAGTTTCCAATATTGCTATTTATTATAGGCATACTTTTATAAGTCCACAGTGGCTTGGGTCAGGTATGGAGGTGACCAGGGTTGGGACCTCCACTGGCACCAAGGAGTAAACGCCCCCTCAGATCATTCAAAAATAGGATGCAGAGATCAGGGTTGGCTTTCCCAGAGAAAACACAGCACAGAGAAGCGGGGCACAAGAAAGAAACATGGAACAACATGTGGGGTTTCTCAGGGCTTCACCCAACAATTCAGACCCCAGAGGAGCTCCACAAGCAGGTCACTCTCATCAGCATGACTGCCAAATTCCCCATGTTAAAAATGAGGGAAGCTCATTCATTTAACCATAACTCATGGCAAGCCCTTATGCCATCTGCGCCAGGGGTGCTTTGGATACCACCTGGGCCTCAGCTGGACTCTCCAAGCTCCTCCTAAGATCTCCCAAGCCTGGCTCCAACAGATTTTCCACCCCAGGACACTATCTCCCCAAAACACCAGGAGAGGTCTGGAAGGTGTTAGCAAATACACAGGAATTTTGATTTCTTTATGAGCTATTCAGCGCATAAAATCACTCATGCTCTGCAAGAAGCTAGTCAGCTCGTCTGGCAGACAAAATCCCCCACAAGTTCAGGATTCAAACGGCGTTTTGCACAGCAAGCTAACACGCAACAGTTTGCATTGCAAGGTTTCCCTGGCTCAGGGCTTACCCCCATTCCTGCCTCATGCCCAATTTCCCAGGCATTCTGGGACAGACCCACGGCTCCATGCAGCAAAGGGCAGCCGAGCACTGCAGCCAGCCCAGGCCCTCAGCAGCAGCCTGCAAGGGTATTGATGGGGAGCACAAGCTGTGCTTCTTAGGCTTCCCTGCACATCTAAACATCCAGCGATTCCTGAATAATCTAAAAGCTGCTTCTTTATTAGTATTCTACCCAAAACGGGCAGTGAAGCAACTCGATGCTAAGAAAGGATGAACTTAACAGAGCATTCATTTTTTTCTATTATTATTATTTTTTTTCCTCTGCACCTAGGCTGTTTCAAATTAAAGAGAATCCGGCTTCAGGAGGCAGTGCTATTTTAATCATTCCAATGTGTCCAGTACGGGAGATGAACTCAAAAGGTGAATATTAAAAGTAGTTGTGGAATTCAGTCATTTCACGAATGAACACATAATAGCCAAAGGCAAAACCGGAAGGCAACTTCACTTCCAATCAGTGTTTTCATTTTATTGAAACCAGATTGGAATTCCTGGAAAGAAGCCTACATATCACATCTTTAATACTAATTTTCATATACTCCAGTAAAACTGTCAGGGTGAATCAGTTGCTGAAGAAAGCTTCCTGTATAATTTACAGATGTACCTCCCTGTAGCCTGCTATTTCGTCCTGGATCAGAAATGTGGTTTTGATCACGCTCACGGATTTCCTCTCACCTGTACAGGTTTTCGTTGGCTCTAATTTGATTATTAAAATTGGACTATATATGGTGGAGCCGGTGATAAAAGTAAGCCAACTGTGAGATACTCAGCAAGGCATTATTTTATGTGCGTATTTACGTACACACCTTCATCTACCCGTGGGGATGCATGCCTGTGCACACATCCACCCCACAAAGATGAAAAAGACATCCAGAAACCAAACCGCTCCATCCATTCGGTGCAAATATCTTCATCTCTACAAAACATCAAAGAATCAATAAGCAGCAGAGGATTTCCAAGCAGACATAAATACAGCACTTGGACAATTACCGTAAGAGCATTTTCCCTAAGCCCCACTCTGAGCCCTGTGCTGTGTTTGAAGCCGGGTCCGGTGAGGCCGTGTGGTCCCTGCCGCTTTGCACTGATAGCTGCTGTGCTTCCCTGCGGGCTGCGGGCTGCCAGGTCAGCGTGCCAAAAGCCTTCCTGCAAACAGGCAGTAGGAAGAGAGGTGAGCAAGCTGGGGAGCTCCTGGTGTTTTCCTTCCCATTGGGCAGCACCCTGGGATGGATGCAGGATGGATAGAGGGACACATGGGTGGCTTTGTGGGGTGGCACCAGTACTCCTGCCCAGGCTTTGGGTAGTGTCAGCACTGCCATTAAAGCTCCATTAGGCTGAGGTTTATAACTCATCTGTAAAAATTGGCTCAGGCTGCAGGAATTTGGCAAACAACGAGTGCATGGTGGTTTTTCCTTCTCTCCCGGTCCACCCCCCGCCCCCCCAAAGTTATTAAAAAAAACATGGTTTTGCTGCTTTTTAAGCATCTTTTGACACATGTATAAAATGTTTATTAGTTTTAGACATTTTGGTGCTTGTAAAACTCAGAATTATCTTCATTATAAAAAAATAAAATTTAAGGAAGCTGGAGGGCATCTCTGGAGGCTTCAATTCAAATCCTGACGAGGCCACAAGTATAAATAAGAGCTTACTTGTCTCAGACTGCTTTCCTTCCACGTGTTTGACAAAAGCTGGGTGCAGTGCTGGCACGAAGGCAAGCACAGGCAGGGGGACATGCCATCTCAACCCACTTTGCACTTGGCAAAGGAGCCCATTGTCCAGCCCAAGGACAAATAAAAACTGAGCAGAACTGAGCACTGAAATCCAGTATTAAATATGATGTGTTATCCACTACTTATCTGTGGAGGAGGAAGGTGAGAAAGCAAAGAGGGAAAAACACAGGATCCAGTACTTAAATAGCAAAGCAACACATACAGTAAGTTCCTTCAACCAAACCCTAATTTTGGCTTTTTTGAGGATGAGAACGGGGAGGTTTAGGTTGGATATTAGGAGGAAGTTTTTCCCCCAGAGGGTGGTGACGCACTGGAACAGGTTGCCCAAGGAGGCTGTGGATGCCCCATCCCTGGAGGCATTCAAGGCCAGGCTGGATGTGGCTCTGGGCAGCCTGGTCTGCTGGTTGGTGACTCTGCACATAGCAGAGGGGTTGGAACTAGATGAGCATTGTGGTCCTTTTCAACCCAGGCCATTCTATGATTCTATGACTGCAAGGAGGCTAATGTCCTGGTTGCACCCAGCTCACTGCACCTTAACACATCAAGATGCCCTCATCCCTGCCTTAACCTACACAACTGAATAGCCCCCAAAAGTTGCAGTTTCACAGAGAATACTCATCACATCACGCGTGTAAGGCAGAGCAGGGGGGGCATGCTACTCAACTCTCAAAATTTCTCTCTTAGGACAGCAACAAAATCTGTAAGGCAGTTCTAGCATGCTTGGCAATGATGAATAATACACTGCAATGTGTATACACCAACCCCTTTTGATTTTAAGTTCTGTCAGTACCGTCTAGTTCATTGCATGATTTTGTAATTTTATTTTCCAAATATAGGTGTATTTTCTTCTTTTCAACTGAAAAAAAAAGTGCTTTAAAAATGTATCACTAGAAGGCTGGATAGCAAAGTGGGTTAATGCACCAGCAGTGCACCTCCAGGGGTTTAGTTTCAGAGCCAGCTTAGGGGTCTGCTGTCATGTCACAGAGTCCCTGCTCACTGCCACGAGCAGCAGTGTCTGCCCCATTGCCAGGATGAAAGAACAGGTCACTGAAGGTCAGGGCTGCAGCTCCACATAGGAAAGGAAGGTTGAAATGACATAAACAGAGAGTCTAAATTAGATTCAGCCACCTCCCTACCTAGCAAATACCTCCACCATAGTCTATACATTAGAAGTACACCAATGAGGAGGGCTTTTCTTTGTTTGTTTGACATACTAATGGCATTCTTATTTTGCAAACCCATACTTCAGTGCATTCATAACCAGCAAAGCATGTGAACACACCCCAAGCTTCAGTGTTATCTGAAGCACATACCTGAACAACAACCTAGATCTGGTAGCATCCACAAATCTATAAACTTTCCAATGCTTATCTTACAATATTAATTTTGCACTCCAAATTAATGGGTTGCATTTCTTCCAGACAAAAGAAAATGATTCAGACCTGCAGCAAACTCAGAAACAGCCTTTACCACAATAATTGCACTGAAGAAACCAGTAACACTCTATATCTTAAGCTCTCCTCCCTCTTCTTTTATCCAAAAGCCATCAGGATGCACATACGGAAACACTGAACCTTTGGCAAAATGTTTTTTAAGTTGGTCTCTGCTGTGTCGCAGTACCTCATATCTAAAGCCGTTTAGAAGGCACCTTCCAGGCATTATTCTAGGATTACTCCATGAGAAGTGCAAACCAAAGCCCATTTTTCCTATGCGCATTTCCAACTACACTATCCCCATATACAGTCTGCAGCAGCCATGTACACTTATCTACGTTATTGTCACCCCTCCAAACAGCTTTTCTTTCCTCAGGATCCTCAGTCCCTCTGAATGAGTAGAGGTTGGCACCCCTGTGACATGATTTTCCAGTGTTGCAACAACATCAGCCTTGAGTAATTCTGGGTGGATGGAAATTAGAAGGCACTAGTAGAACGTGAGCAAAATCCCCACTGTATTATCGAACAGAAAGTGTCATAATTACAGAACAAAACAAAACAAAAATGTTTATCATCTCCAGTAAAGATCTTATAAAGCAACATGTAATTTGTTCATATGCACGCTACTGAATCACCAGTGACCAGCATATGAGTCCCTGGGGTTGTCCCTGGGCAGAGACATAGAGGCATCTCCATTAGCAATCCAAGGGCATTTGGTGCAGCACAGCCTTAAACACCTTCTGAAGTAATTCTTCCATGCTGAGAGGATAAAAGAAGCAAGAATATTTCTGCTTAATAACATGTAGACTATTAAAAAAAAACAACACCAAAAACAGAGATATCAGAAGCTGAGCATGAGTCTCTAAGCCATAGCATTCACAGTAATGCTTCTTGGGGTATTTTTATTTCATCAAATCATAAAAAACTTCAGGATCTGAGTGTAGAAGCAAAGTCACCAGTAGAGTCTCAGACCTATTAGAGAGGTTATTTTGTCCAGGCATCTCATATCTGATGTGCCCTTTAAATCTATCTTGGGGGCAGTCCTATGAACTGTCTTAGACTCGTGAACCTAGAAATAAGATGGTCAAGTGGGTATTGATCTGTCATCATTGGGGCAACAACTAACTCCATGCACTGAATCACAACAGGAAGGTGGTTACAGTGAAGTGACTTAAGCATAGCACCTCCAGCAGCAGATCTGCATTTAGGGCAGAAAACTCAGAGACCTTAAAAGAAAGAAGCAGCATTTTTGTCTCCCTTCCTCTTTCTGACTAACAGAGGTTGCTCTGGTGCTCTGGAAACATGAAGCACATTGGTCCCCTTGCAGTCATACCACAGAGCAATATTTCTCATTATTAGCTGAGCTGACTTCCCTTTCATTTTTATGAGACAAGCCATGCGCTATGGCACAGGGCTTTTTTTCCTCACAATCCCCAGAACTGGAGGGAAGAGTAGATGCAGAGAAGACGTGGCAGCTGTTATCATTATGATCCCAAGACCAAGCGTGTTTAAACTGCCTAAAATGGTAGTCTAAGGGAACAGACTGGTGGTGACGCACTGGAACAGGTTGCCCAAGGAGGTTGTGGATGCCCCACCCTGCAGGCATTCAAGGCCAGGTTGGATGTGGCTCTGGGCAGCCTGGTTTGGTTGCTGGCGACCCTGCACGTAGCAGGGGATTGAAACGAGATGATCATTGTGGTCCTTTTCAACCCAGGCTATTCTATGATTCTATGATGTGTGCATAAGCTCCAGTTCCACCAGGGGGATGGCAAAAAAGAAAAACAAGTTCAACCATTCCCATGGCCCATACCGTTCTGATAAGGAGAGAAGAGCAGAGAAGGACAAGGATATACACAACAACAACAACAAAATGACCGCACAAAATAAATCACAGTGACATTCCATTTGATGGAAGTGATCAAGGAACTCAAACCTGGGAGAGGCTGAGAAGGACCTTGATGAGCTAGTGTCCAAGATTTCATTTCATTGTCAGAGTTCATAATGGCCAAAAGGATGGACCCCAGGAGTAATTTTTTGGTACTTCCTAAGCACAAAGCAAAGATTAGACTTTGGATCCCAAGGTGCAAGCCTTAAATATTTACTGACCAAGCTGAGGGTTCCACATTCCTGGCAGAGAAGCAAAGCTGAAGACCTATAACCTCAAGTGTAATTTTATCACTGTGGAAACCTGTATTCCACCAGACAGAGCTTCCTGCTGAAATCAAAGAGCTGTCATTTTCTTGGAGGCTTTCAAAGCAGAACCAAAGACTTCTTTGGGAGGGGGGGCTGGGTGGAAAGCAAAGTTAGAGAAACAAACAGGAACTTCTCAGTTACATCCCCATTCTAAGTGCAGCCTTACGTCTATTCATCTACATTTTAGGAATGGAGAAACAGAAAATCTCCTTTCCCTCTCTTGCCTAAGAGAAGAAGACAGTATGGCAGCACTGTGTCATGGCCAATAGCATTTAGGGAGCAACCACAGCCCTCCCTCCCTGCTACAGGAACAGCTGTGGGGTGCCAATGCCCCAACTCAGCACAGCCCCTTCTGGGGAAGAGGTGATGCCATCCCATGGGGAAATGGTGCAGAGGCACATGAACCTGCCTTCCATGTAAGGCAGACAGGAGAGATCTTCCCGGCAGGGAGAGATTCCAGAGGATGGGGACAGGTGCCTCTAGGCCCTGTTTTCAGGCGCTGGGAGAATTTGGCCACAAAGTCCCCATTACATGGGACAGAGATATCAGGAGGCCAGGATGCACCACCACCTTCAGCGCAATTTGCAGGCCTCAGGACCTGCTTTTTTAAATTGCAGCTATTAGTCCTGCCTTAATTTTGGTTTCCTGTGCCTAGAGGAAGCTCTACCGGGGCTGGCAGCCGGCATAGGGTCTTCTGGGGAGGGTGAGGAGAGCCTTTGTCCCAGCCCTGGAAGGCAGCCAGAGCAGAGCCTTCAGGACACAGTGGCACGCTTCTTCACGAGGCAACGTTTGCACCGATTTCCCCCCATTTGGATATCGTCTGATATCACACTGAGGGTCAGCCAGCGCAGACAGTTAAAATGAAAATCCCACAAACACCATGAATAAAAAAAATAATAATCACAAGTCTTATTTTCCCCAAATAAAATCTCTCTCAGAAAACATATCAAACCAGCCAGCACTCAGCGCTGTGAATAAAATTATCAGACTCGATAAATATTTTATGCTCCCATTCTAATTGCCAAAAAAGAAAGTTAATTTCTGAAGCAAAGTTTTTTTTTTCATCTTTATTTTTAAACCCTTAACATAATGACTGAATGCCTAATACGAAATTGATAAATTTTTAAAGGGTTTCTTTGAAAAAAATTCAAAGCTGAACTTGAGCAGCAGACCACAGGGAAGACTATAATCTTTCGTCGGACGCCTGGCACACCACCGCTCCGGCCGGTGCCAGCATTGCATTCTGACAGAACAAGTGTTGCATGAGATGTGAAGGATGACTCCGGTCTGCCGAAAAACCCTGGAGCAGGTGTTCCTCATCCTCATTTGCAATGGAGCATGGCCCCTGGCTCAGTGAGCTGGAGCAAATGCGCTGGCAGGACCCATCATGTACCTGCGTGCTGAGATGCACTAATGATAATGGATGCAGGCCTATTAACCACCCCATTTGTAATGGCACACAACGCTGATTGCTTGGGGAGTGAGTCAGCGGCTTTCCAAGAGGGAGCGGGGAATGCCGGGAACCCATGATCCTTTGTGCATTCCTTCTGCTCTGCTGGGTGTACAACTCTGTTAGTCTTTATTTAATAACACAAATGAATACATGATCTGCTACATGATTAGACATGAAGATAAGTCACTCTGGGCAGCGCGACATCAGCCGGGCTGTCTTGGGCTGCGGATCAGCTCCACTCATGGCTTGGGGCTGGAGGTGTGGGGCTGGGCTGAGAAGCATAAAACCAGGGCACAGGGCAACGGTTTTGGCTTCGGGCTTTACAGAATATGCTCCTGTTTATCTTTGGGGGAACGTTTTAGCACAGCTAGGGAAAAAAAAAAATGAAGTATTCAGCTCCTACTGCCCGTCAGCATGCTTTGCTTGGAGAAGAAAGCCCTCAAGAGCCATCTCCAAAAGCACGCACCCATGCACCTTGTTTTTAAATAACTCCTCTGTTTTGCCTACATGGCGCTCCTGCTGAAAGCTCACTCCCCCTCGTTTGCAGAATAACAAGGCAATCCCGAAAGGACGTGCTCACAGAAAGCAACTGTTAATAAATAGATCACATTACTTGTACATACTTGACGCCACGGCCAACTTAGTTAAATAGACACTTTTGGACCAGAATATTGCAATCAGTAAAATACACTGTAATTATTATTGTAAACTTAACTACTGGATTTGCCAGGTTCTTGGCAAAACCAAATAATCTGCTTACACTGTCTGCTTAGCAGCAGCTCTGTTTTGATTTCCTTGCAAAATGTGCAAGAGGGCTCTTTTGTTAGATTTTGCAAAATAGGCGATTTGGTTGCCAATTTAGTCTAAACAGGCAAATGTCTCCAATTATTTTGCTTAATAAAGTGTTGCTTTGTGTGCACAACAGGCAACACATGGAAATAAATGTGAAAGATCAGATATTACCTGAAGCTGTAACAACCACTTTGTATACACATAGTTCCCATTGCAATATATCACTTCTGAAGACTTACAAGAGGAGAAAAAAATATTTGTGCACATAAATTCATAGATAACTGCCTCAGAACTGATTGCTACTTTCTAGTGGCTTTACGTCACTCCAACGCACACAACAGTAAATAGGGCTTAAAAGTCGACTTCATTAATTAGTTGAGCATCTTTGTATTTAAAAGCACAAAGCAACTGCAGCCAACCCACCAGGCTGGATGAAACATTTCTATTCTTTTCCTTGACAGCTGAAGTTTTGAGTTTGTCTGCTCGAAAGAAATAAAGATGAAGGAGGCATAAACGTGCTGTATACCCACAGTCTTCCCATGGTCATGTAAAGCTTACGTGTATACCTGTGCAGATATATGGAAGAGCAACCATATTTTGGGAAATATGTGTCTACTGGTCTACAGTATATTTTATCCATAGAGGTATGGTTCATAAAGACTGAATGTGAAAAGAATGAAGGCTCGGCCAATAAACGCAACATCTCAATGTTAGTAATTAACCACATAATATTTTACAGTTCTGGTTTTACCCTTGCTCAACTCATTGCTTTAAAGACCAGACTTGGCATCCCAGTCCCCCACCCCCATGTACACACAAAGTGCCTCTCTGGCAGTCACACTGCAGCCATCAAAAGGGCTGGAATTTCTCTATATGTATTGTACAGTATATTTCAAAAGAATTTTTCTGCCACACACTGTATATCAATACTCAATGTGGGAGTAATTTAACTTCTTAATTTATTGCAGCAGTAACAGCATTTTCAAACTGGTCATAAAATATTCTTGTACTCTTCTAATCTGGGTTTTCAATGTTCTATAATGGGAATTCTATGAATAATATTGGGAAGTGAGAGATATTTTATACGGTATCTCTAAGGGAACAGTGTTATTGCATAAAAGTTAGGTGACATGGGAGAGACTGATAGAGGTGGTGTTTAAAAAAAAATTACCCTTCAGGATTTGTCATATGAATAATAATGATTTAGTGACATTTTCCCTTCCTAAAAATCAAATCCACCGTAAGATAGGGTTACAAAATATATGCTTTAATTATGAATATCTCCAAAACACACAGAGAAAACACAGCTATCTAATGGCCGCTGCAAACTACTCAAGTACACTTTCTTGTCCAGTTTTGATTATATTCTTATTATTTGTATATTCTACTGTTATGAAGCCCCAGTGAGATCAAGGCCCTCCTATAGCAGCAGGTACAAGCACCCAAGGGAAGGATTTGCATAGACCCCCAGCCTGGCCAGGGGGAGCAGAGAGCAGCTCCAGCATCCTCCTCCTGCTGCAGATAATGGTCTACATTAAGCCAGGCACTGAGCCCAGCACACCTCCCCCAGGTTGCTTCTGAGCAAGCAAGATGCTTTCTAAACACAGGATGGAAGATGATAGATGCCCTTCCGTGGGAGGTCTGTGCAGATGCTCGGACCTGTGGTGCAGCAGGCAGCGCTACAGCACTTCCAGCAGTGCTGGCATGGCTTCCCTGGAGATTATTTTTTGAATTTTCTTTTAAGGATATTTGTCTTCTGGTACTCCCTAGGGCTCAACAACAGGCTGCCCATCATCTTTTTGATTGGCGCACAATTTCACCTTGGCTTCAGCAAGAAACATGTCCCTGCTCCCAAACGATGCTCAGCCCCGAGCTCTCGCTCTGCCAAAGCCTTGTGGGTGGCACAGGGCAGCATCACTTCCACCAGCCTGCCTTTCCCATGGCTGCAGTGCTGGTTTGCATTTTTGGAGCAGAGGGTTTCCCGTCATCGTGCTTTCTGTGTTTTTAGCACTCCTGGTGAAATTTATTGTTGTAGAGTGCCCTGAGCGCACTGGCAGGGAAAGACAATTACCCAGCATTTCCAGTCTCTGAAAAGTGTAATTGTGATATATACGTGCACTGCCTTCCAACACAGTCCCACAGCCTTGGCCTCATCTTTCCAGCTCCAAGTTATCGCCTTGATGTGATCTCTCCAGTGCACCCTCCAGGCAGGGCTGGGACCAAGGGTTGGCACTTGGAAGCAGCCTTAACCAGTTAGACATGAAGCAGGGACTCAGCAATAAGGTATGAACCGAGATGGATCAACAAATGTCACCTGTACTTCTCCTCAGAAATATATAAATAATTGCATAGTTTAGATGAGATCTTATCCCAGAGCCTCACCATTACGTGCTGTGTGATTGGAGGGCGCTGGCCGATTGTGGTGACGTTGTTTTGCAGGGAACAAGTCACTCATTGAACCTAAAGCATCTCACAGATCATCAAAAGCTCAGCAGAGCACTGCACCAGACACTGTTTTTCTGGCCCCGTGTTTTTCTGGCCTGCCCCTGAGGCTTCTCTGGTCTGTCCCACAAGCTCCAAAGCAGGGAACAGGCCACAAGTTCCCCCCAGGTCACTCCAGTAGTAGAAGCAATGCACAGAATCTTACTCAAACACCAAGTCCAGGCAGCGGACTGTCACACCAGCTTCATTTCTATAGTCTAAAAAGATCTATATTTTGAACACTGTCAGTGCATGTACTTTTTTCCCTCGTGTGTTTTAATCTGCCATTTGGTCATTTATTCAGAAACTGAGCACAGAGAAATAAACATGATTGCACAAGGGAGGGCGTGGGACTGTCCTGCACTGGGCCAAAGGTCCATCTCCATGCCTGTCCCTGGCTGCAGCCCAGCATTGGAGCTGCAAGCAAGCAATACTTCCTTGGGGCCATGCTCATAGACCCAGAGGTGCAAGCAGCCTGAGGTGCTGCCCTGCTGCCCACACCCCTGTACTCAGACCCCACTCAGCCACTCAGCTCTGCTCCTGTTCGCCAGGTAAAAGCCACCCCACAGCCTTGACCCACCACACAGCCTCTTTCTCTCCCAGGTACCAGACGTGTATACGCTCTACTTTATACATGAAAATGCTTGAGAGCTTTGCATAGATTTCTAGTAGGTTTTGTACTATTCCTAATATTTCTCCCTATCACTGGCCTTTTTATCCCTTTGGTACTGCTACCGAACACCAAATATACACAAGTACAGGCATACCAGCACCCAAGTCCAGGGGTGTCAGTCCCTGAGCTGATACCTCCATTCACCATAATCATTGATTATTTTACACAACAAATGCGAAGCAGCTGGGACCCTACGAAGAATTAGTCACAAGTTGACTTGAGAAGGAGACAGAATGGATGCAAAGGACAGGTGGCAGAAATTCTACGCATTTTCATCATCAGTGTTTCACATCAATTCAGTATTTTTTACAAAACCTAAATCATGCCTACTGCTCGGCGTGAGTCATTAGCCCTGCTCTATTCTCCTGACCATGTGGTAGTGCTGGGCTTCAGTAACTTCTAATGCAAACCAAAGGAGGCAGAACTTCCAGCTTCCTATCCATGTATCTGCTCATGAGTGCATCCACAAGCACATAAATATGTGCACGGAATTTTTTTTCCCCAAAAAACTTTCTGGGCAGAGAGAAGCTCCAACAGCTCCATTAACTGACAATTTTTCAGTGTCACTGTTTATGCCTATAAGATAAGGCAGAGAGGAACAATAACGTCCCTGACTTGGCTACCCATTTCCAGAGCTGCTGGCCGATGTCACAACATCTGGGATTTGGTGAGGGCTCCCTTCAAGAAGAAAACAGTGGGTCTCTAAGAGTGTCATCAAGCCTGAGATGTTTCAAACAAAACATGTCGAGCTCAAACGAATTATTTTCTTGACACACAGAAAAACAAAAACAAAAAACAACACCACCAAACTATTTAAGACAAAAACATTTTCCTGGAGAATCTCCAAGCATTGCTTTTGCCAAATTTGGAGTTATGCTTAAGGGAGAGCAGAGTACCTTTGGCACATCTGCTGAAACTGGAGGAACTGTGTCTCTGGTACGGTGAGGGAGGAGGAAAGTAGCAACTTAAGCCTGCTTTCTGAGGTCAGGAAGCACAGAGAAGAAGTGACGAAAAACAGCCCAAAGCAAGAGGAAAGCGATTTAGTTTCTCTTCCACGAGGCTGTCTCAGCAGCTTGAGGGAGGAGGAAAAGGAAAAGAGAAGAAAACTGGAAAGAAAAATGAGCAAAAAAAAAACCTGAAGGTGTTTGTTTTTTTTTCTTTTCCCTTTCCAATCTGCAAAGGTTTTTGAAGAGATATCAAAATCAAGAAGAGAGAAATTGGATCAAAACGACTGAGTAGATTCTCTTGTAGCAGAAAATAACGTTGGCATCTCTCCTTAGGTAGGCTGAGAACCACACGGTTCCTCCCTATTGTTAAAAGA
>JACDJE010000048.1:1997269-2229762 GCA_016647715.1 Pavo muticus
GACACAAAAGCTGCAGTTTGGCTTAAACCAGCAGAGGCCTAGCAGTCTCTGCAAATTATCCGGGTAAATTATAAAGTATTCCTTTGCATTTCTGCATCTCCCTGGTGCAGTTGCTGCCCAATTATATGTGGTGGAAAACACGATTTCTATTTATTCACCTGAGCGGAGTTCACTTTCATTTAGTATATTTTTCTGACTTCTGGGACCAAAAAACATCAGAACAAAAAAAAAAATCTGAGATTCTGTGAAAGACTTTCCTTAATAGAATCATAGAACACCCCGAGGTGGAAGGGATGCAACAAGGATCACCAAGCCCGACTCCTGGATCCACACAGCACCTCCCAAAAATCAGACCTTCTTTGCAATCCGCACTGCTGCTTGTCCTGCTGGAGGGGTCTTCCAGCTCAGTGGCTCTTTTCATCTCTACAGCCACCTCAGCCCTACAGATTTATTCCAACTCCAATAGATGAAACCATTATCCAAGTGTGTTCCAATCTTAGTGAAGGCAATACCCTTTCTCTGAGAACCACAATATTGCCACACTCCCATATATTCAAGATGCCATTGCAAAGAGCACTTCTGTAATGCATCGCCTGGACCACATCAACCCCTCACCAAGAGCAATTCTAGCACTACTCCCGGGTATTTCAATGGCCTGAGAGCCCAGCAGGGATGAAGCACTCCACACCAGAATTTAGTGATGTTGTAAGATCTCTTGAGTCACAAAATAGTGAGAAAGGGCAAGTAAACTGGTTGTGTGCCGTGAGACATGGGTGAGGATGTTGGGACACAAAGTTGGAATCATAGAATCACTAAGGTTGGAAAAGACCTACAAGATCATCTGGTCCAACAGTACGATGCCCTCACTTTGGGCTCTCCAAATGCTCACAGATAATGAAACAACCTCTGCTTTCTAGCTGTCACAGTGGCAAAGAAAACCTTGGAAACATGACCCAAATGGAATCAATGCGTTGATGCCTGTTTGCGTTTACCAGCTGTCCAAAATGATGCACAGTGACAGCACGAGCAGATCAGGTACCAACCAAAGGCAGCAGGTCTACCTGCAGCAGAAGTGCTGCCTTCGGCTGGTGCAGGGTACTTGCTGCTCCGTGCCTCTTCAGCGCAGCTGAGTACTCTTTCACTTAGATAATTAATTTGAAATTAAATATTAAATATTAATAAATATAGTTCAGGTAATAAATTGCATATACTAATTTAATTAAAAATAGATTGTAGCATATTTTACAAATGGGACATTTTTGTAAGGAAATATAATGGACTTGTTATGTTTCTACTTTATTCTAAGAATGTGCAATCTTCTCGTGCATTTAGTCCTTATTGTATCTCATTAAATTTTTAAAAACAGCCATTTTAATTGTCAAATATTTGACAGACTGCTTGAAAAACCTGACACTTAAGTTTCAATTTTACAGAATGCATTTTTAATGAAGACTTTTGCATCCCACTTTATTACCTATAATCCAGTCTTGAAGGAAAATAAAAGAAACAAATAAAACAAAATATTATATGACGTTTCCACACCTGGGCAAAGAGTTGAGCTAACTGAAGTGGTGCATTTGATATCCCAGACAGCAATGAGGCAGCATTCAAGCACTGAACACACCCAGGCAGCCTACCCAGCACAAGGCATGGTTCCTGCTGCCCTGTGATCTTCTGGGGGTGGGAAAAAGCACCTCTGTGCTCATAGACCATTGCACAGAAGCCTGAAAAGTGGCCCACAGGTTGGTTGGATCAAGAAGCCAGCTTCCCCTTGGGGAAAATGGACTTTCTCCCCTGCAGGAACTGCTCCACCAGGGATCAGCAAGGCAAGCACCAACAGCCAGAAGCAGCTGTGAGCAGACAGAGGCAATAAAGCAAAGTAGCACAAAGCCTTGACGTTCACTGTCACACAAAACAAGCATAATTTACACATGGAGGGGTGGAACTGGCCTTGTAATGGGAAAAGCAATTAGCAGAAGTATGCAGAGGGAGGAAGAGGCCCTCTTTATATTACAGCCTTGCTGTCGCTCACCTTCCTTGCTTATATACTGCTTCTGGCAAGGCTGGCCTGAGGAGAAAGGGATGTGCTGACAGTGGTTTGTGAGCCGGCTGCTTGAAGTGAAGTTAAGACACTGTAGTTTTCTTTATTCATTCTCTTTTGGAGCAGCTTTCTTTGCTGTTAACTGTTTCAGCTTAGTGCATCCACAGACAGACACCCTGAACGGCTAGAAGCAATCGCAGATCACTGCTGTTCCTTTTCCCCTAGTACATGGACATCTACTGAATGAATTCTCCCTGCTAGCCTGCCTTAGCAGTACAAAACATAAGTGCCTTTTATTCTTATTTTTCCTAAGGAAATGCCACCACTTGAGCAAGATTTCCTATGCTCCTTTTTTCCTAGTTTATAAAACTCAATGTCTTTAGCTAGGCTAGAACCAGGAGGAAAATGTGCAGAGCTCTGCAGAGACAGCATACTTTTGGAGAGGAAGGTCTTGCACATCACACCACTACCAAGGGAAATGCCATCAATTCACTAACAAGTTAAATGGATTTTATGTACCTATCCCACGCGTTAAATACCTGGCAGCCCAGGAGGACACTTCTCCTTCAGGGAGGGAGAGTCACACCCTTCAGAAAGGCACAAACACACCTACAAATATTTCATCGTGTTTTAATGTGAAATGCATGTTGTTGCGAGTTATCCACAGGCTGCTGATGCCAACAGAGAACCTGTTGCCCTCCTTGGCAGCCTCGCTGGTGGCACAAGACCATCTCCTCATTCCTTCCTTCCTTCCTCTCCATCAGACCTGCCTCAAAGCACTGAGCTCCATGCTCAAAAATCATAGTTCAGGAACAGGTCAAAGATTTCTACTTCCAGTGAAAGCTCAGTAGAGGAGATGACACCAACGGTGTGAGATGACACGATAAAAACCTACCTTACCATCAGATAACAAGAAAAATCATGGTACTACACCAAGCTTTAGCCACTTTTCGTCACAGAAGCTCTATTCCAGTTTGAGTTTTCCCCATCATCTTGATTTGCACTACACTGGGGTTGCCATTACCAGAGGACAGATTCTCAGTAAACTTCTCAGCAGCTGCAGAGCCAGCTCATTACTGCAATGTTTTACAGCTCTTCTGCACATTGGGGTGGTGGGGTTCTCATGGCAAACCCCAGAAATGTCTGGCTACAGAGATAAGGGATTTGTGAGGTCATATCACATGGCAACTGGAAAGACAAGGGATTTCATATCTTCTGCTGCTTTCTGCTTTGAGGGCTCTCAAAGCTGGTTTCTGCTTTGAGGGCTCTCCTTGCTTTGAAGGCAAGCGATTATATGCAGAATCCACCAATTCAGCTTTATTAAGCATAAAATATATGATCATTGATAAATTTCCACCCATTTATCATAGAATCAATCGTAGAATCGTAGAATGGCCTGGGTTGAAAAGGACCACAATGATCATCTCATTTCAAACCCCTGCTATGTGCAGGGTCGCCAACCAACAGACCAGGCTGCCCAGAGCCACATCCAGCCTGGCCTTGAATGCCTGCAGGGATGGGGCATCCACAGCCTCCTTGGGCAACCTGTTCCAGTGCGTCACCACCCTCTGGGTGAAAAACTTTTATACTGTATTTTATAGTGTAATTCAGGTTGCTGTGGAACCAGTTCATTCCAATGAACAACCTGCTGTAGCAGAGCAAAGAGAAAGAAGGAAAGGAGAAAGGAAAGGGTCTCTGCCTCGGCATTCCAGCAGAAGATGCTTCTGAGAAAGAGCCAAAAACATCTCTTCTCCCACATCCCAAGTACTAAGTACATCCTAACATTCAACTTCCACGCTCCTATGACATGATTTTTTAAGTCATATTGTTGTCAAACTTTTCTGAGCACGGGTGCATCATATTTGTTCTCACACTGATTTCCATAGAAAGAAGTGCTCTGCAGCATCTTCTGATACCTGGTATAGAGACACCCCAGGAATTCAGGGGGAGTAACTACCCAAATCTGTTTGCAATACATCCCTCTTCCTTAAAACCACCATTTCCAAGACAGCCCTTAGTCCTTACAAGCATTCGTAAACATTTGCACCTTGTAACCAAACCCCTCCAGAACAGTTTCACCACTCTGCATTTGATTTCTACCTCTAACCGTGCATTTCACTTAAGCCCTGGTCACATGCCAGCACCCATCTGTGTAAATATGCAATTTTTCTAGCTGAATTGCACATCCACAGCCACGACTCAACCACAGAAAGATCATGTAAATAATGGAAGCTGACAGCATAAGTAATTTTTTTCATGTCTCAGACGCCATGGTTGACTGCTGAACTGTGAGATCTGCTGTTTTTAGACAGTGCTAAGTCCTCCCCTTTCACCCCCAAAGGTTTGAGACTAACGGATGAATCTAGAATCACATGGTTTGCATGTTTTTCTTATCACACAGCTCAGTCAATGCTCACACACATCCCATGACCTCCTCCTGCAGGAAGCAGCGTCCTTCTTTACCTTTCATGGCCACTTAAGAGAACAGTAGCCAGTGTCACTGGGAGCAAACAAGGCAACCACCACACACCACAGCACTGGGAACCAGTGGAGTGGGCAGCTAGCAAGCACCCAAGCTCTTAAAGAAAGAGTTAAGGAGAGCTAAGCAGCACGGAGCTTTTAGCATTTCTGTTTTCTGATGTTGCAAACATCTCATTAAGCCAAGAAATCCGTCTCGCAAACAAATACAAGAAATTAAAAATAGAGAGGCCAAAACCACAGAGGAGCACGAGGCTCTGTGCTTAAAAGAGAGCGCAGGTCTATAACACAAGGGCCTGTGTAATTGGTTCTTCTGAAGTTTCTAATCACTTTTCGTAAGATCAAGTGGAAGTGACAAGTGAGGCTATCGGAACAGTGACTCCATACAATGGTGGCACATGGGACCCGAACCAGTTTGTGTGGTAATTGTTAATTGTTTGGGGGCTTCCTTTAAGAGCCAAACGTATCTGAAGAGTTACTATTGAAAATAAATATCCTCCCAGCATAAATTATCTGGTCAGTATTTCAGATCTCATACAAATCATTTGCCTGTGAAAATGTTATCAAAATATGAGCTATCCCTTTCAAATATATTTTAAACAATGTTAATGTATTTTCACATGTCATCAGCTGACAGCTCCACCATAGTCGCTCGTCAGCCACCAGGGAAATTTACATGCATTTGAATTCACCCTGCCAAGCACAGGCAGCCCGGACTGACAGCCCATTTAACTAGGTGATAAGTTAATCTGTACAACATTTGATAGATTTCTGTCTTTTACCTAAGCAATAGTTTGTGAAAATGATTCAGCTACCAAATTTGCAAACCAGTCGTGTGCCCGCGCTCAGTCTCAGCAGGAGGCGTTGCATTTCTCCATGTCTAATGAAGAGTCTCCACCCCAGCTGGCCACACCAAGCCAAACTAAACACTGTCCCAAAAACACTGGGATTCATGGTTTCCATTTTTTCCTTCACAAATGCAACTTTTTTTAGCTAAAGCTGACTTTACTCATGGAATTAGAGATAGTTTTACAAGGACAGCCACTGGTCTCAATCTACCACCTCCTGGTGACCACATGCTGTTGTCTTCTTGCTACAACAGCTCTGTTGTGTGCAGCATGGCGTGTTTGATTTGTAATAGGTCTATCCTGTTACAATGCACAGTGCACTATGATGTGGCCGCTGGACATTCCAGCACTGAAAATTCAAGCAGGAGATAACACTTGCCAAAAGCCACACACAGAGCCCCAAAAAACACAGTCCTCTGATTCTCCCAATCAAAAAAACTGAGTAACAAGGCAAATAGGTACTGCTAGGTTTTAGACAAATTGCTTGCATTGACAGGACTTTGCGTTTAAAAAGAACCCTATCTCCGCCAACAATTTACACCTCTTTGCAATATCTATAATTATTGCAGTATCTGCAATATTCATTTGCAAGGCCATCTAAACAGAGGTCTCAAGCCTTCTGATGGGGCTGTACATTTAACTACAACAAAATGTACGGGGCATTTTGCAGTTTGTAAACACCCAGGAGATTTCTATTTACTCTCTCTACACAGTGCATTACCAAAGCCAGGAGAGTCACTAGTCAGCAAGCCATTATTTATTTATTCAAAACATCTTACATCTCCTGCGATGCAGTATGTTATTTACAGGGCACATACTGTCATTACATGAAGTAAACACCACCAGGCAGATTAAAACCAAGATACTTTGCCCATCATGCTAGATCCTGATAATGACACTTTTCAAAGTCTTACTGAAATGTTAGTAAATATCCTACTGCTGTCAGTAGCAAATGCTCTGAAGGTACAGTCAGGATAACAGAGATGCTACCATTGGTAGATGAGTTTGGTGAATGAGATTTCATGCGCAGAGCCCCTGCACCAAACATGCTGAAGATAGAGAGCTACAAAGAGCTTTGGAAGCAGAAGTGATTTATGTGTGCTGAACCATTTGTTCAGACGCAATTTCAAATAAAAGACATTTGCTGCATTTGGGAAGGATCTTTTTCTCTTCAAGACAGAGGAGCAGCCTTAAAATATTAATTAAATAGAACTCAAGACTACGTAAACCTTGAAAGCAGATGCCAAGAAACTAAATATATTGAACGTAAAGGTAGGCTAAAGTGGAAATACCCATGGGCAAGCTCCAGTGAAGAAATGTAGGTCAGGAGCCTATTTCACAAAACGCGTTGCCCATAACATTCTCTGCTTAAAGTATGGAGTATTAGGTTAAGAGATGATCAGATTTTACATGCCTTTTGTCTATATAAAACCTTGATGTGAGCAACCAAGCTTTATCCCCTCTGCAGTATTGTCACAAGTCCTTCCTGATCATTGCAAAGATATAAAAGCTGATCCAATCTAGAAAACCTTGCCTGAAGAATTTCTACGCTGGTCCCACGGTATGTGCTCACACCAGTAATGCTCAGTGTTTTCTGCACCAGCATAGAGACATGAGTTAAACATCCATCCATCCATTCTTCCCAAGTGTTGTGATATGAAGCAACACTCATCGTCACCTCTTGGCCACAAGACCAGAGTTCACCATCAGAGCTGCCCAAGGGGCAAAGCTACGTGCAACACTTCACCCAAAGGGTTTGCTAGCAACTCCTGCAGGAAAAGAAATACATCAATCTCTGCAGGATTTTCACCCAGGACTAGAAAAGTACAAAGTAAAACAAACCACTGATGCTATGGTGTGAAAAATATGAGTGACGTATTAGGACAATTAAGGCTTCGCTCCTCTCATTTCTTTGAGACAAAGAAAAGTAGCCTTAACATCCTCCCTTTTTCTCCTAACACTATTAAAAAACACTACTATAACATAAATCTAACACGCATATACACACACAGTGATATTTATAATATTTGTTCAAATGAATAACCATCTAGATATTCAGGAAGGCGAAGAAAGCCCCTCTGACCCACCAAACAAAACCCACTAAATCAAGCTGTTTTCTTCTGAAAGGCAGAGATTACGTGCACCACACTCCCACGTGGGTACAGGAGCACACATCCCCTGCACGGTGACTCCAGGCAGGCACATGGCCCTGCTCCCATATGGCACGGCCAGCCCTGCCAGCGCAGGTAGCAGAAGGGGCACGAAGAGCACAGCCTGACTCAGAAGCACATGAAGCATGGAAGGGTCACACCGTGCCTCATCTGCTCCCTTTGCAAACTGCACAAAACCAGAAGCACTGGCATCTGCAATCCAGAACATCAGTTGGCAAGGTTTAAAACGTTAAAGTAATTTTCAATTTGTTTTCTTTTTTTTTTCCCCCCATCTCAGCACCACGTGGTGATTTTTGTCCTTTGGAGAGCCAAAGGCAAACACAGGCATGCTCAACAGACACCATCAAAGAGAGAGGTTTCCTAGCAACAACACCGATATGAAAGGAGCTGAAGTTTCCTTTCCAATCCCTTACGTGACATTAGAGCAATTTGTACCTTAGAGGGAACTGGAAGAGAAGTATCTAAGAAATTTGGCCTTGCAGCATTACCCAAAGAGATAAGCAAATCAGCTGTCAAGCTTTGCCAGCTCCCATCAGGTTATGTCTGCAGCCCCAACGCAATAAAGCAGAAGGAGGTGAGTGACAGCATCTCATCAAGGTGGTCTCACCCCAAACCCTGGCCATGCACTGGCTCTCCTCCTGCACAAGCCCACACAGGCCACATGATGAGATTTGTGGTGATACCTGGTAACATCTTTGATACCACTCCTCTTTTCCAGAAGAGGAAAAAACGCCCTCTCCACTCAAGAAGCTGTAGTTGAGATGCCCACCAGTGGCCTTCAAAGATCTGGCTTTAATCAACTGTGCATGATAGGTTCCTAACTTAATCCTCTCTTCACACAAACAAGGAGCTAAAGTGCTCAATGAAGAGACTGGTTTTAAACACTTTAATTTGTAGGTCTGAGTGTTGAGCACCACTCGTAGCAAGGAATCCTTGACCCTGCTTATCTACAGCAAGCACAAGCATCCCATACCCTAAATCTAACAGCATGATCCAGACTGTAACTCAAGGAGGGAACACCCTACACATGTGATTTCTAGAAGCAGATTTTGGACAGTGGATGCCCAGCTCCAGAATTCATGGCCCACACTGAGCTGCTGAAGGCAGCTTATTTACAGGGCACGGCACATGACATCTGCTCAGCCTGGCTTTGCAGCTAAAAGGGGATTTATCTTGGGCAAATCAGTTTTGTGGGTCAGGAACTGGTTTCATTACAGTCCAAGCATTTGGCCAGCACTCAGTTTTGTACCTTCTCCCAAGCACCCTGCAGCAGAGAGACCATGATCAACCATCCAAGGAGATGCACTGCTAGAAGCGATCTGATTAAATAGAAACAGCTACGTGAGCAGTGCTGATGCTTTTGACAGATGAGTGTTAAAATGCTTTCTAAGAATTTAGCAGTGAGCAGGAAATCATCAGAAGTATTGCAGGAGCGAGACCTGACCCCAGTGTCCCACACTTGGCAGAGTGGACCATATCACCCATTGCTGTATATCACCAGCCGGGCACAGCACAAGAGGAAACCCAAATGAAAATGTTGCTAAACTGGATGGAAATCTTAAAACGAGTCAGAAAGAAATCTGGAGGGTTTGCATTTCATCTTTTCCACACAATAGATGGCCTTATTCCACTTTAATGCCTATTTTCTGCACGTGTCTCTGAAGGAAGGGGCAATAGCCCCACTGTCTCATGCACCACTGCACATCAACTCTTCCTCACCACGGCAGGAACCAAATTATCCAGACGTGAGACCATACCACATGGCATACTGTGGCACCAGAATCCCAATAAAGGGAATCTTCAGGCATAGAGGCACATATTTTTAAGTGAAAAACAACTTAAACGCAGTCAAAGAATCTCAACATTTACTTTAACAGAAAATTCACGTTCGTTATCAGGCGAGATACTGCAAACAGCTCCGAGTAACTGAATTTAGTTGAAGTTCTGAACTGTGTCGTCTAATTGACTGTGCTGACCAGCTTCAAAACCACATTAAGACTACTGATTATTTGTCATAAAATGCCTGCACAGAGGGAGAGACCTAATTGTCTGATGAAGATCCCAACCCCTGTGGGTATCACAGCATACTGTACCTGTAAGAGTCAGGGCTCATTAGCCTAATCACAAAGAGTAATACTGGGAGCAGAGCTCTGCAAAGCAATTTTTTTTTTTTTTTTTTTTTTTTTTTTTAACTTCCTGTGAGTTTCACAGAAACATCCTTTCTCTTTTTTCCAGTTTGGTGGGGTTCTTTTTCTTGCTATTTCCATCTGGCAGCAGCTATCCTGCTGCCCCAGCCCTCGCTGCAGACACCAGCACTCCCCAGCCCTGCAGGACCGCAAGCGTTCAGCGTCTCCCGCGGTACCTGATTGATCACAGCCTTCCTCCCACCACACGCAGAGCCACGCAGAAGCCTGAGCAGAGGAGGGTGGTCAGCAGATGTGCGGGGCTGGAGAGCGATCTTTTATTTTGCATTAATCTTCCACCTATAGGCACTGATGCAGCAGGGATTTCACTGTCCCTGTAATATGCATGACTGATGAGAAGCTTCCCCGTTATGCTGCTTTGGAATACAGAAACAAATCCATTCTGTCTGTGCCTCTCTGCATTAACTTCTGAGTTTTGCCTGCAGATTCATCCAGGATTGCATTCATACCCGCGTGTCTAATTTTCCTGCTCCCCTTCTCTGCTGTCCCCTCTCTCCTTTTTCTCAGCCTTGCTCCCTCACCTCCACGAGGCACTACTGAACAGAGGTGACAGTGACCTTTCGCAGTAAGAAGTATTGAAAAGATTGTCTAATCAGACTGGTTATACATATCTGTGTAGGAAATCCAAGATCTCATTTCGCACCCTTTCCCTCCACGTATTCACGCCTTATGAATAAAAAAATACCTATTTGCTCATCAGAACCACCAAAACATCACTGAAAGATCTCATCCTTACATCAGATATTAAATTTTGTTTCACCCATCATCCCTTTAAGAGGGGAAGAAATGAAGGCTTAATTTTAAACTGTGCAGATGATCTTACTCCCTTCAGAAACTACAAGTCATAAAAGATCGTGCTGCCACCAAGTCATTTTTGACAGCCTACCTGGGCATCTCTCATTCTTCATCTCAGTCCTTTCCAGGATTGCTGCTTTAATGGACTAATTGCATTTCTTTCGTGACTGCACCTCTCAAACACTGCTCAAAAATTCTCACATCTCTCCTCGCTGGTCTCTGTACTTATTTATCAACTCAACATTATTTATCATCTCAACCTTCTATCTTCTTTAAACCTACAAAATCTATAGGAAGATTCCTAGCTGCAGGCACAAAGCAAGCCCATCAGATGGGAACAAATCTCTCTAAGTTCACCACTTCTACTTGAAATCCAACAAGAAGGACCTGGGTTAGAAACCAGACACAATTATGGCTCAAGACCATTATGGCACACGCAGCCTTAAAGAGCCAGCAAACGCCGGAAAGTTGCTCAGATCCCTCACACTGAAAGGAGGGCCCAGATTTCATCAACTGCTTTTGCCAGCTTTTGAGGCTTCTCACCAAACTTCCCAAAATCCTAAAAAACCTGAATCAACCAAGGGTCACAGCAGAGCAATAGATCACCACCACGGGATCCCTGAGCCCCCCTAGATTTGCAGAGCGTTTTACTCGAAAACTTTGTCTGAAAGAGACTGTCTTAAAATCAGATACTTGGCAGCAGCAGAGATAAATATTACACAGAGCTCAAATGTACACTATGAATGAGAACAAAAGTCCAAAGACTTGAAGAGCAGTAATTTACTGGAGTTCATATGACACAGGAACACACAAAGTATGTGCCAAGAAGACATGAGGACACATGCAGACACACAATGGCCTGATCCCACTCCCGTTTTCAGTAATTGAAGGCTCCCATGAGTTTGGGCTGGGATCAGTGTGAAAACCACTATGAAAACTAATAAGTGATCAGTACAATGGTTCTAACAAGCAACTGTTTCTGTTTCCCCAGAAACTCATCCACATTACAAAATAGGAGATGCAGTCACAGCAGATGTGCTTATCAGTTGGCACCAGCTGGCCCAGCTCAGCCAGGACAGCAGGATGCTGATGGGGCAGACCTCAGGGAGTACCCATGATTTGCCTTGGGCATACATGGCCTCTGCCACAACTTGTGCAGAGGGAGCAGATCCTAGGACAGGAGGGGGCACTTCTGGGGCAGCCTGGCACTGCCCCATCTACCACAGAGGGTATGAACCCAGATCCCCATTTTCTGTAGGGCCACAGTAAGTGTCCTGTCTGTGGGTCCCGCTATTTCTTAGCCACTCACTTGCAAGCATATTCATATTCAAAAGCGAAGGGAAGAGCACTATTCACGTGGAATCTGGTGCTGTCATCTCTCTCAAGGCACGTATACACACGCCAGGAGCACAAGGGCAGGCTGTTAGCCCAGCCCCTGGAGATGCAATGAGTACTTCATGCCAATGAGTATTACATTCTTCTAGCAGGACGGAGACCGCATAATGCTTGTTTAACTCCAGGTTAATCCCCAGCAACGCTGTTGGTCCAGTTAAGTCCACAAAAATGAAGACGTGTGAAACTATAAAACTGAAGTTCCTTGGCTGGTGGCAGGGTTGGAAAGGGTTGAGAGAGACCATGTGCTTTTCAAGTTACATGCTTTCTGACCACGCAGCATTCCCTGCTCACGGGGCTCCTTTGCAGAGGAGCCGACCTGGCCTCCCTGAAGCATTAGCACAGAGCCAGCATGCTCCTGCCCTCCCTCTGAGAGCAGCTTGGCACTGCAACCACCTGGTGAGCCAAATCTCTCCCTAGCTGCGTGTGCAGCCGTGGCTGCTTCCTTTGACTTGCTCCAGAGCCGTCTCAGAGGCCCTATACTCTTGCCAATGGCCCATGACATCACTCATATTATTATTAATTACTGTATATATGGACAGATGGACACTCGTATCACGGAGTTGGTTTTAACATCAACACCTCTCCTTTCTCATCCCTCCTTCTTACCCTCCATTTTTCCCCTCTTTGCTTATCCATTCCCCTCCTAGGGAGGGGCGATCAAGGCTGGTAGTGCAGTGAGTTAAGAGTACTTTTCCTCTTAAACATACAAAACTCAGATGACCCTTAATTCCCCATGCCAAGCTCACATTTGTTCACTACACTGCCCATATTAAGATAACGTATTTAAGTTATTGAGGAAACAAATAACAGACCCTTGCTCCTTGTCCTATTGCACTGCTTACAGAAGAAGCAATCTCCAAAGAAAGCCTTGCAAAGGGAAGTGCAGAGCAACAGCTACACTCAGCACCAGTCTCTTCCCTTGTTGGTCTGAGATTTTTCTCAGTAGCCAGATGTATGCCGAGTCTTTGCAGAGCAAACAAGCAGAACGAGCTGACTCCTGCTGGGTCGTAAAGAGTCTGGTTCCTATTTTTATGAAGTGGAAAAACATGGGGAGCAGAGGGTTGGAAGAAGCAGGGAGCAATGGAGAGAACGTTACACCATGATTCACAGCAAGAGTACATGCTTGCTTTGAAAGTTATGTTCTTTTGCTTCCTACTTCTGTTTGGCCAGAAAAACATTGGTTTTTAGGAGAGCCAAGAGCAGTGGTGCTGTGGGTGGCTTCACACATTGCTCAGAGTTTCTTTGCTGGATGTAATAGAGGAATCAGCGCAGTTTAATCTCAGACTGTCACTTTCAGATGCATAAAGGCATTTAGTAAAGAGAAGAGCATCATCTGATCCAGGGAGGCTTAATGCATCTCACACCACAGCATGCCCCAAGGACACCTGGCCACATCCTGGATCTGGCTTGGAAGACATGAACTGAACTCTGCTCCCCTGAGCACCCAGGAAATGCAGCTCCACTCATGGCAGGAAAGGAGATGCGAGTGCTGCCATTCAGCCCCAAGGGAGCAGAAGCAATAAGGTGACATTCCCTAACCTGGGAACAAACTCACTCATTACATGTACCATCTTGAGAAGGCAATGTCGCTCTAAGGAATTTAAACCTTGGGATTTTTGTTGTTGTTGTTGTTCTTGTTGGTTGTTACTGTTAACTATGTATCTATTTACATCATTTCTAAGTACTTACATTTTGCACAAGTTTTTTTTTTTTTTGCTGGCTCCTCAGACACGACAAACACAGAAATATCCTCTCCATAAGGCACAGATTAACTTTGTTATTCTATTTACAAAGCATCTCTCTGTGGCTTTACCTATTAAAATTGCAGGGTACGTACCAAAGAAAAGCAGAAAGAAAGCATTAACAGGGCCTTTAGCTGGCAGTGTACAAAAACAACACTGGCTGCGTAAACACCTGCTGCCACCTCACTTATGACCTGGATCATGCATTAATGCAATCCTAGGACACTTTGGAGAAAATCTCTCTACATCACTGCATAGCAATTGTAGACAGCTTTGAGTGTATATGCAGACCCACACCTCTATGTTCTGTCCATCTACTTGTTCCCAAGCAATGCTCCCAGCTCACACAGCCTGCACAACACCAAGTCAGGTCCCACTCGGTCTTGTGCTGGCTCCTGGAGACCTCCATTTCTGGAGGATGATAAGAGGAAGCATGCAGTGAAGTAATGTCATCACTGCTCATTAATGAAAGAGAGTTCCTATAAACCTTTATGAGCATAGCATAAAACAAATTGTTATTTTTTCCTTCCCTGGGCAGCTTTTGCTCTGAAAAAAATGAAATCTTGCATACCTCAGAAATAAAGAAACGAACATCAGAGTCACCTTGGGTTTGGGGTGGTGTTTTTTGCCCTTTAGCTGCTGCTATCAGCCTTACAGTTTTCTCAAAGCATGAAAACCAAAATAATATTTTTTATAAAAAGAAGTGGAGACAACTACAGGTTTGACAAAGCTCTTTTTCTTGGCATCGACAAGCAATCATCATCTATCTTACAAATGGGTACTTGCCTCACAGCACATTTGGGCGATCCCTGGATTTCTAATCCTTTGAGAGCCAAGATAACAAACGAATCTTCACCTGCTCCAGCGATTTCAAAGCTAATCAGAAGATAAAAAGGCTGGCAGGACTGCTGACAATACATCAGGAACCAACAACTGATCTTTGCAGGACGTTCATGTATTCAGATTCCACGTGTGGGGAAGCTCAGATACACATTTACAAATATGAGGTAGCTAGAGCCAAGAGAGGCCAAGCAAGCAATGGCACAGCACAGATAGCAGGAGGACACGTGAGTTCTTTGCCCAGACACCATACAGCCACATGAGGCTGTGCCACCAGGTTGGGACCCACAGCACAGCACCGCACACCCCAAAGGCCTCATCTGCACCCATAATGGGGCTGTCCTCAGAGACAGATCTCTCAATGCAGATTTATGAAGGAAGGTAAGAACGGTAGTAAGGAAGGCAAATCCCAAAAACTTGCTGTAAGAGAGGAAGGATCTTAGGTCCAGCATATTTGCAAGTTGTGTCAAAGGAATAAATCACATAGACCTCCTCGTTGCCTAAGGGAAGAAGATTATGAACAACAGCTGGGATAATAAATTGAGAACTTCACTGACTTCATGAGACACTTCCCTGATCCATAACTTGCGTACACAGATTATTTCTCATCATCTCAGGCCCAGAAGTTCCCTGCTTGTTTTCTCCACAGGACACCCGAGATTTAACTTGAACGAGGATGAATGATAAAATCCTGATTCTTAACCAAGCACTGCTTCGCACTTGTTGTGGAAGCACCAAACGTCTTTGCTTTAAGCCAAATTCCCATCAAACCAGCTCTATGAAAAACAACGTGCTGAATCTCAACCTCTCTGCCAGCGCCAGTATATGGGACTCAACCCAGTTTTTGGTGCCAAAATGATCAAGCTATCTGTTCCAAATGGAACGCGTTGGACAACAGTATGAGTAATTAAACCTCTGCAGAATTTGGTGCTGTCTTCTGTGATGCACTTGGGAACCATGACAGCAATGGGTCAATAAACTGATCCAGGACACCTCGACGAAGTAAATGTACCTTCAAGCTCTCACCAGAAAAACTCTTCATTCTACTGATAGCTCAGTCTTCAAAAGAGTTTGTTCTCCAAAGCAAATGCCTACATATGGCTGACCTGAAATATGGTAATCCATATATAGATACCAGCCACTGAAAGTGATTACTCAAGTCTCCATCCAGTAGAGGCACTGCAAAAGAATTGCCTGTATTCCCCAGCGGCAATGTCAGGAGGCTGATGATAATCCTCTTGACTCAGAAAGGGAGCCCAGAGAGAGGTGGTTAGGGCATTTGACTCTGCCTTTGATGAGGGAGCAGTTGCAGAAGAAGAACGAAGATAACCTCCTGACTCCAGAAAAATGTTAAACTGTGGCTCTGCAAGAATCTCTGATTGTTTTACTTTACCTCCTGACTCTCAGTTCAAAGCAGCCAAGTCATTTCAAAGACAGATGAATATATTTAGATTTTGGTGACTGATCACAAGTTTCCCAAAAGCTTACATATTCATCTCAAGGGGGAAGAGATCACCGAGGGCAGCTTTAATTGGTCCAGGGGCATTTTGATTATCTGCAGATTACCTGTTTCTTGATGCAAAGAAATAGCAGTCAATTTGCTGTGCAGGGCTTGGGAGGAGCTTCGGTGGGAGATCAGATGTCATTATAAGACCTTCTGACACAGACCTCCCCATCACGGACACTCAGAGCCACTCCAAGGTGCTGTCATGGGGCTTCTCTACTCTGACTAAATCTCAGCCACTGAAAGGAAAATAAATGGCATATGAGCCATTTATTACCCAATGCAGCATCCTGTGGTTCTCCTTGCAAGGGTTGGCACTGCAAAGCTGCCAAAAACATCTCTGAAAGCTGCAAGGGGAGGAAGGGGGAAATCAGCCCTATCTTCTACCTAATGGCCACTCCAATTTGTTGCATTCCAGTCTTTGGTCAAGTTTGAGGAAATGACTGAGCAGTGAGCTTCCATTACTACATACATCATCTTATCAACCTTATTTTTTGTGATATTTTGTAAATTACAATAAATTTGCTTTCTTCTGAATATTCAGATGCTTCAAAAGTTACCCAAAGGATGCAATTAGACCCAAGGGAAATACGCTATTATGTGCACATATCATGTTTTGCATAGGCTTTCCAGCATCTACATAATTTATGTTTTTCTGCATAATTTCCCCTTTTTATGTTTCCTATGTGTTTGTGAGATAATGCAGAAGTCAGTTCCCTACCACCAGAAATACAGAAGGAACTTAAGTCAGTATTCTTACTTCGCCCAATCTGCTTTATTTCCCCGCAAAACCCTTGGAAAAGCCCCTGGAGAAATCCTTTCATATGCACCAAACATCAATGCCCGAGGAAAAACCCAGAAGGTCGAGGCAGCTCTCTGAAAGGAACCAGAACCTTGTCCACTCCCGTATTCATCTGGGCATTCAGAGGGGCCTCTGATGGATAACATTGAAATGGGAAAGCTTTTAAACTGTTTATAATCCTCGCTTCATGTTTGAACCGTACAGAAATAATTCTCCAAAACTTTCAAGTTGCTTTTTAGCTTTCCATGCCAGTCGCTTGCATGCGAGTTTGCTTCTAATAAAAAAACAGGAGTAATAATAAAAAGGAGAGTGTTCAGTTAGGATGTAGTTAAAGTTGATGCCTACGGTTCCTTTTCAACTCTGTTGGCTGGAGGTTTTTTTTGTCAGGGGATTTTTAATTTCTTTTTCAATACAGGATTAAAATAGGGGTGCAGGGAAGAGTTTGTGCAGGTGACCTCCCAGCCTGGCCATGGGCTGAATCCAAGATTTCCTCAGCCCACATTCTCCTTTTCCCTGGGATGTGATTATTGCCTGCTGGGCTGGAAGAAATTGCTGAATGGGTTCAGTTCCATTTTTGCTGCCCCATCCCAGACGGCACCCAGGGGCTTCCCTTCCCCTGGAGGAGGTGGGCAGGCAGCAGGGACCCCTCATGTTGTGCTTCCTGAGCCTTACTGCACCTCTCAGCTCATTCCTTGGCTCCCAGAGTCACAGGGAACAAGAGAAACTTCCTTAGAAGAAGTAATAGTAAGTAATAACTTGGCCCTCATCTTTGCATTCATGCTCTCAGAAACTCAGAAGAGTGAACCCTTCCAACTCAAAAAAGAACTAAAAACACTTGTGAAACACAAAAACTCATCAGTCTCTTAAAAACACCCCTCTTTTGGTAGAGAAGGCAGCGAGAGCACTGCCCTCCTCCTGCAGTACACACCCCCACCTGGAGGGGAACGCAGAAACACAGAATCACCAAGGTTGGAAAAGACCTCCAAAATCATCCAGTCCAACCATCCACCTACCACCAATATTCCCCACTAAACCATGTCCCATCTAAATGTTCCTTGAGCACCTCCAAGGTCGGTGACACCACCACTCCCTGGACTCCTGACCACTCTTTAGGAGGTGAAAATTTTCCCGATGTCCAACCTGAAACAAAATCCCTTTGTTCTCTGAACAGAGAATGAGAAACATCATGAAAACTTTCATCAACACCAGAGGAACCTCCTCACCCCTTCACCTCCAGAAAACCACACCTGCTACAAACAGACATCCCCCAACACAACACCCACCAGTGAAACTGGGAACCTAGAATATCATGGCGTAATCCACTACTTTGTAAAACTCACTCCTGAGTCCATGTAAAATCAGCCATGGAGCAGCACAGAGACATTGCAAGCGTGTTTTCCTCTCTGCAGACCATGACAGACTTGAAATCACCAACAAAAAATACATCTCATGCAAATAAAAAAATATTTATGTTGGGGAACCCGTGGCGTGAAACAGCAGGAATAAAATAATCTGATAAAATTTAAAGAATAAGATACTTTGTAGAATACATAAGAGAACACCTGCTGCTTTCCTTATTTTTTATTTATTATAATTAATATGCTCAAACTAAGCAGTATGCAGATGTATAAAAACAAACAGCTGAAAAAAAAATAACGAATACTTTTCATTAAAAAGTTCATTTGAAGTCGAGAAAATGTATGATTAATTAATCACAACAGAATCTGCTTACTTAAAAGCCTATTGACATATGTTTTCAAATCATTCGTGCCATCCGAGCCAACCAGCAGTGAGGAGCGCATCATGCCCGGCTCTGGGACCAGAAGCATGCAGGCTCATTTTAAGGTTAGATACAAAGAAAATGAGAAAAATTGGTAAAATGTAGGCTTTAAACATGTGTAATTTAACTGTCAGAACAAAGTCAGCTCCAGGTTAGCTCTCATACTCCAGCTGTACAACGCTGTTGAGCATAGATTACAAATTTATGAGCATTCCAAATGATGCATCCAGTGTCACCCAAAGGGCCCAGTAAGACTGCCCGGCATACTGGGTGAGCATACAGGAAGGAGGTAGAATGAACTCTCAACCTCTCCAAAGGCTTTGTGAAGGAGATACTCTCACGTCTCCCAGTCAGCATACAGAAGCAACCAGGAAGTAACCAGAGACTGATTTCTCATGACCAATCAGTATCTATAATAAATATCTTAATGACGTGAAGGAGGTCTTGGAAACAGCGGAAGGTTTAGAGAAGGCATGGATTTATCCTAAGAATCTCTAAGAAGGCATGGATTTATTCCAATGGAAACTCAAATGCATGAGACCAGGCCTGGGTTTGATTGGGCTACATCAAAGACAAGAAAGAGTAAATAGTTAAAATTAATTTATTAACAAACATGGCAGGCAGGCTGGGTGGAAGCAGGGTGTGAGAGCACCTTCATGCCCTTCTGCCCCCACCTTCACACCCCCACCCAGGATTTTCTAAGCTATTTTTTTTTTTTAAATGCCTCTGTTCACATGACATGTAAGAACTGCCTTCCTCGCAGCCATGCCCAGCATCTCAGGAGAGCAGAAAGCTGTTTATGCTAAAACTGTTTGGCCTCACCTTTGCACCTCTGTAAGATGCAGTGCCTGCTCATGAAAGCATTGATCCCCTCTTGTTTCTATGATATTGCTCTCATCTAAGAACACAGAGGCTTGTGTCATACATATATTGTAGCATGTCTCCCAGTGGAGTAGAGAAATTAAAACAGAACCACAAGAACTCTGTTGGATAAAGAGCATCTGCCCCAGCCTACACATGGAGAACTAAGGTGAGTACTCATCACAGGAACCCCCACCAACCAGGATAATCTCTGCTCACCATCAGTCCCACAGCAAAGCCCAGCCAATCACGGTCTGACCCCAAAGGTGCATAAATTAGAATTAATTTTTTAGAACGGGGCAAAAAAAATAGAAACTACAAAGAAGAGCCCAAAAGGATGCACTTGTTTCCGTCCCTCCCCTTCTCAGAGCATTTCATCTCCACTCCGCCTACTGCAGCGTCAGCATTCAAACCCAACCTCAACCACACCACAATAATGCAAGAAAAAAAAAACAAACAAAAAAAACAACAAGCCCCTTACAAATCCCTTTGCACAAAGAAACACAAATTTCAAAACAAACACTTTTGTTTTGTGAGCACCACCAACTTTACCTGAATGTAAAACATCCCTGGAAGGAAAAAATATAGATGCAGTCAGCCCAGACAAAGCAAAGCACAGCAGCAGAGCCCATCGTGCTCCCTGCTTCTCCAGCACCAGCTCTCTGAGTGCCTGAAATGGTGCTGTTCTCCTGCAAATTGACATGGGATGTTTGGCACCACAGTACATCTCAGCCCATTCCAACACATGGAAGATGTGCGGGATGTGCCTGGGACTTGCCCATAAGATGAGCAGGATCTGCTTAAGACTGAACGTGCTATGTGCAGACCATTGCTTTGTCCCTGAAGGCATTCAAGGCCAGGCTGGATGTGGCTCTGGGCAGCCTGGTCTGGTGGTTGGTGACCCTACACATAGCAGGGGGGTTGAAACAAGATGATCATTGTGGTCCTTTTCAACCTAGGCCATTCTATGATTCTATGATTACTGGGTTGTTTCAACTCATCATATCAGTGCACCTTATTAGCACCCCCTGTCTGAAATATATCTTAAGTAGCAGCATGTACAGCATAAAACTTAGCAGAAAGAAATTTGTTAAATATCAATGACCAAGAGCACATGCTGCTCAAACACATTTTAATTAACTTTACTGAGCACAATTCAGGAGTTCAGTGCAAAGGGTGCACAGGTGCCCAGAAGCAGTGCCTTGCTCCTGTAGCACTGCTTCTTGTGCCATTCTGATATTTTCCTAATGTCACAATACTTTTCCCTTGGCAGGCTCTTGCTCTTTCTGTCCAGCACTACCGACTCCCTCATTTTCCCAATTTTTAAGTATTTTTTAGTATAAAGTAGTTTTGAATTCAGAATTATACTGAAACAAAAAAGA
Source organism: Pavo muticus (assembly GCA_016647715.1). NCBI lineage: Eukaryota > Metazoa > Chordata > Aves > Galliformes > Phasianidae > Pavo > Pavo muticus. Next base: position 2,018,113 of record JACDJE010000048.1, read on the forward strand.
AAAGCCTTGGGACAACTCAAATTCTCTCCATAAGTGAGAAAATTTATCAAAAATGACCTTTCCCTTGAAAAATCCACTTCAATAAACTGTGGAGTTTCAATCCAACGAAGCACTTGTCCAAACATTCCCAAGCAAAAAGAGTTAACCTTAAAGCACATATAGAGATACAGCAGCGTGAAGATGCAATAGCCAAAACATTCATGGACTTTGTTGGGTTTTCTTTTAAAAAGATTATTTTTGGCATATCGTGGTCAACAGGATTTACAATGCATGGAGGAATACTTATGCATAAGTTACAGAATACACATATAAGAGCAGACCCATTCGTGTCAGGCGGGCAGCGGAGCGATCCCAAGCAGTTCTGACCTCTGCTATTTACAGAGGCTGTGCTCCCAACTACAGCAAATAGATTGTTTTCTCACTCCAGTTTTTATTTAGAACGTTACAAAAATAAATGTGACATGTTTAGGGAATGCATCATGTCTTAGAAAGCTCAACCAAGATGTATTTTGGACTTGTTATTTTTAAGGTTTGCACTCTTAAAACAAATTCCTGAATGGTTTTCTGTTTACTATGTAGAATAATCTACCCCAGCACTCAGGCTTTATACAACTTGAGTTGGAATCTTCAGGAGACAAACACACATACACTTTTATGAATCCTGGGCATCCAAGAACAATGCTAAAATTCTCTCTTATAGTAAAGAGCCATCTCAACACCACTGAAACAGACGTGGCCAACACAGAAAGGTGATGAAGCAGTAAATAGATTATTTTTCATCAGATTCCTGAGCGCTGTCCCAGTTCTGAGCAGGCAGCAGTCAAAAACAAACCAACACAAAACCACGTATTAGAGCTGTTTAAATGAGTACTTTCTGTTCTATAAGACAACACAGCTGCAACCAGTTCCACCGCCCCATAAGGAAAAGCATCTCACCCCCAGGTCTCAAGCTCAGCTTCAGCTTGCTGAGATGCAGCAGCTCCTAAATGGCACAGCAAATATTACCTTTGTATTTAGGGCATTTTTTCCAGGTGGCATTTTGCCACCGCAGATGTGCAACAGCAAAGGAGCAAAATGCATTTTGGAAACTGAATTTCCACAGTGCAGCAGGGGTAAGTTCCCCATAAACCACAAAAAGCCTCCTCGCAAGCAGGCTGGACTGGAGCTGCCCTTTTATCTCCGAGCACATTTCCAGTAGTACATCTTAACTAATGGCATATAAAAGGGAAGACTATTTTTAAAATATTCATGTAAGAGAGGTCTATGATCAGGCTGTGCTAAACCCCAGGAGTGCAAGTGTCTGCTCCGCTCCCATCCCTGCCCTTTCTGCTCCGCTCTCGTCTTCGGAAGCCCCCAGTGTTGAGATTTTCCCTTTTCTCCTGGGGAACGAGGGTGCTTTAACATCTCCCCACATCAGCACCAGCACAAACACACTGCGGGGGCTCTGGGAAAACCCTGTGCTGCCTCCCTGCCTCATGTCTTAGAAACCTGAAGGGATGCATTGAGGAGGGACCCGCTTTGTGGTGGTGGCTGTCAGCCCGGGTTATGCAGGCAGCACTGACACATCTCATAGGCATGACAACTGGTTACTCAGAGTTTTCTCAAGATGATAATAATAATAATAGATCTACTTTCAGGAGAAAGCAATGTAATTTCTGTTCTAAAATGGACATAGGGAAACTAGCATCATGACCTCTGTTCATTCTCACTGGTGACAGGAAGAGGGGAAATGGCCTCAAGTTGCACCAGGGTAAGTTTAGGTTGGATATCAGGAAAAACTTCTTCACAGAAAGGGTGGTTAAGCACTGGAATGGGCTCCCCAGGGAGGTGGTTGAGTCACCATCCCTGGATGTGTTTAAAACCGTCTGGATGTGGTGCTCAGGGCCATGATTTAGCCGAGGGTTGTTAGAGTTGGGGTAGGATGGTTGGGTTGTGGTTGGACTCGATGATCTTTAAGGTCTTTTCCAACCTGAGTGATTCTATGATTCCCTCTCAGAGATTCCAAATCAGCTGCCACCAAAACCAAGTTTTCCATTGGCTTTTCCCATCTGCCAGCCTCAAAACTTTGGGACAGGCAGCTCAGGCTTACCCGTCACCACTGGTAATAATGCTACAGCCACGCTCACCGAACCCAGTCCTTCAAGAAGAAATGTCACCTGCAGTAATCTGGTAACTTCTCATCTATAAATATGAGGCGGTTTGTAGCTGACAATGCATGTGATGAAGAGCAGCCCCATGCACTTGGGTGCTGGGAAGCACGCTGCCACCGCTGGTCTCGAGGCCTGCCCTGCACAGAATGACCCACACACCCTCACTGGCATCACCAGAATCCCTCACCTGAGCTGGCTGGAATAAAGGAGCACATGCAGATGGAAAAAACAGAATCTTATAATTGATTATTTAGTGCAAAAAGGGAGGAAAATTATCACAGGTGGTGATGGCAGATGCGACAGCCCAGGATACTTGGCAAAATGTGGAGCATATTTGATTAGTGATATGGATGCTTGTATGGTGATGACAGTCCTGCTCCTGCTAAGCCCTTTCATTACAGATGAGTTGTCCATAATACAAAAAATAACAGTCAAAAAGTTTATTATTTCTCTTTAATTAAAATTTATTCTTAAATCACTCTGATCAGTAATGACTGCTGTGTGACATTAGCTGGCTAAGTAAGGCTATAAAACTCCTCCAGTAAAACACTGTCAGCAATTACATGTTTAAAAGTTGATCATCACAGTCAGAATTTGAAATGGATGCAGAGCCACATGAAAGACGGCAGCCATGCTTACCATGGCATTGGGCCAAAGCTACTATATTTCTAGGCAACAATTCTAAAGGATAATATTAAAGTTAATTAGTGAATGCTAATTAATTATTATGATTTTTTTCCTTCTCTTCCCCAATATTCAGATACTTATGCCTGGTTTGGGGGAAACTGGTAGTGACTCAGTGGGAAGCCACCCCATTCAGCTCATCACCCCAGCCCCTGCCCAGCACTGCTCATGCGTGACACCACAGCTCCCCTCCCAGCATCAATCCCTACAAGACCTGTGCTCACAGAGAGATGCTTTGGCACGTACCCTTCAATAGCGTGATTCCTACTGCCTATCTGCAAGCCATGCAATACCTGCACTGCCTCTCCTACAAACACATCAGACGAAGAGAGGGTGGATGTGTGGTGCAATAGCTGCAGGGAGAGTGGGGAGAAACTTCAGTCTCCCCGGCTAACCAAAGCATCCCTGCTCCCCGGCAGCTTCTGCCAAGAAGGAGCCTCTGCACTGAACAAGAAAAGGTGAGCCAGCCACACCAGCCTCTAAATACAGCACAGAGTCCTTCATGGTAAGGAGCAAGGTACAGAGACAGTAGCTAAAAGAACATTGCCTTTTCTTTTGGACAGGGAACCCTTCCTGTATAATCCTCAAGAGAAATCTGGGAAGACACCTTCCCTCCTTCATGAGATTCCTCTTTATTGTGATGCACATTAAAAAAAAAAAAGAAAAGAAAAAGAGAGAAAAATACGTCAGTATCAACTGAGACAGTTGTTCAACCTTTCATAGGATGCATGGATAAAGAAGAATTATGAGGCAGAATGATGATACAAGTTAATTGCTTTCAGTAACAAGCATTTTTAAGGCTGATTGTCCAGTCTAATTAATTTATCCTGTACTTTTTATGTATCTGCAAGTGAAGAGCATGTAATCATGAAGGATTTGTGTTCATAATGTATATATCATTGAACAACACCAGTGCAGTTGCTCTGAAGGAAGCTTCAGTGATGCATGGGGGCGAGCACAGGAAGCACGGGGCATCCTGCAGCGGGTAAGATTGGAGCAAAGCAGGACGGGAGCTGGAGTGGAGCAACGGGCTGAGGGATGGATGCCATGCTTGCTTCTTTCATCTGTCTCTGCCTCTATTAAGAGCAAACAAATTGTTCCTCATATAGCTCCAGCCTCACCCTTCACCTCCTGAAAGATCACGAAAGAAATATGCCCCCGGTACCCAGGACAACTCCCACGGCGGTTTATCCGTACTGGGTTCAGCATTTTATTTTTCGTCTCTGAAATATAGTCCAAATATGAGACCTTTCCTCATACAAATCTTCTACAAATCTCCCTTTGTTCAGAGCCTTTAGACAAAACAGAAAATTTAATACTGTAAATCTCCGGGGAGAAGGGGACGGTGGAACAGCTGGAAACAGGCAGAAAAAAGTGATTTCCAGACCACACTCCCAGGTCTGTGTCTCCATTAATACAGAGCGCTGCCTACCTGGCCCCAAAGGGCACTAGTGGGCAAGACACATGGACAGGGACAGACAGACATCACTGCCATAAACCTACCAAGACATCACTGGCCCAGACATTGGACAACACCCAACATTGGTAATGCTCCTCTTGCAAGTAGTAATTAAATGCAGTAACATTCTTATTCAGAAGAAATATTAATTCAATGAGCCATCGTTCCCCCTTCAAGCAATCAGGATGCTTTTTTTATGATCCCTTTTTTTTGTCACAAATTTACATTCTCTTTTCTGTCTAATTCAAGGGATCTTTCTGTTTTTAATTTAAAATCTCTGTGGTTGGTGAAGTAGTTGGAAAGGGAAGATCTACTTCCCATCTTCCACATGTGTTCAGCATCCTTAAGGGGCAGATACCACACATCTCCTGACTTGCTATAGGTTTCTCTATATGGACAGAAATAAAGAGCTAGCCCAAATCCCTTATTTTTACAGCATCACTCATTTGACCCTAGCTGTGTTTTGTTTTACTGAATTGGCTCACTCACAAATAGAAACACCCACACTCCAACCCACCACCCACACTCAGCAAGGAACCTGCCCTTCATTTTTACACCAACACTTCTTCAAAGAAGCAGTAAAGGACACTTTCCAACCCCAGCCTTCCCAGGCATCTCCTCTTCCCAAGATGCTGAATCTCAATTCCAGAGGGACAGTTGGCCAAGTTCGTCCCCATCCTCAGCCTGGCCCAGTGTGAGCCACCAGCAAAGCCTCACACTTGGTACACTACAGTGGTTTTAAACTGAGGTCTGTACAGGCACAGGGAAGGTGGAAACTGGTGATTGCCCACTATTCCTTTATCTTCAGATCCAAGTGGCAACGTGGTAGATGCAGGAGGCAAGCACAAGAGGGAAATGCACAGAAAAAAGTACTTGCAACAAGGGCTCCATTGCCACATTAGCTATTATATATTCCTTTATTTAAGCATATCTGGGAGGACTGTGTGTGTTTAATAACCCCCTGTTCTTCTCTTTTCCTCGTTCCTGCCAATATCCCAGCTCACAACTCCTTCTCACCCATGCACAACCACTCATTCAACTCAAGCGCTCCGTGACACAAAAAAGAAAAACAAGCTGAGATTTTTGGGCAATTTGATAAATATTTTGAGCATTAAATAGATTGCCTGCATATAGCAACAGTCACGTTTTCACCATTCACTCAGAAATGATGTCAAATTAACCATAATCTAATCAGTGCTTCAGCCATTTTTCTGTGTGATTTTTTTCCCCTTATTGTTGAAGTCCACCAATGGTATTTGCGGGCACCAAAGGTGCTCAGGAATATTTGAGCAGAGAATAAGAACACCTCAAAGCTCCCCTGCTGCTGCCTGCAAGCAGAACTGAGAAAAAAAATTGGCAAGAAAAATATTTGCAAATATTTTAAATGGTTGCCAATTTCCATAGTGTTACAGCAAGCCTGACAGCAGCCAGAGATTTTCTTCAAGCATCTGCTTTCTCAAGTGGAGATTAGAAGGAACCAGTGATTAAATGAGTCAGAACTTTCCTTCAGCTAAGTGAGAAGAGTCACTAGTCCTCATAGCTGCAAAATTCTTAGAAATGCATTCCGGCTACAAAGCTGGATTCTAACAGAAAAACTAAAAACAACTTCTTCTTAATATTTTCTTAATATTTTTAATATTATAAACACCCAAATTCCTCTGACCACGTCGGTTTGCAAGATGCAGCGACAACAGCATGCAGAGCGGCAGGGTTGGATGCAGGAGCATTTCAGGGTGGGGTTGGGACTGGAAGCTGCTGCTTTCTAGGTCCCCTCCAGGACACCACCCAAAATCAGGACAGGTGAAGCTCACCAAGATGTTTTGCAAAGCATAGGGAGAAAACATGAGAAACGGTATATATGCAGGGAAGTGGTTTAATAAACTTTTAGGGGAAGGACTGCTCTCCAAATCCTGTTCTTTCCCATTGAACTAAGGTCTTGCTTTAGATTCTGTCTTTGAGTTTGTCTGCTCCAACACTGCAGAGGTTTCAATGCATTTGTCAGGATGCACGTGCTGCTCACGAATTCATACAGTCCTGCATCAGCAACGTGCAGCCTTGCAGTTGACCTCAAAGCCTCTGCAGCCCCTTTTCTCTGTGGCTAGCACAGAAAGCATTTTTAGCAAGTGCCTTTATTTTCACGTCAATTTGTGCTGAGCCAGTCTGATGACCCCATTCAAAATGCAAATGGATGAGTATTTTTGGAAACCCATTTTACCAATTGCGTTGGTCTCCTCGTTGTTGGGCAGAGAAGGAGGCTTTTAGGGGAAAACTTGAAAAGCACAACCTGAGGCTGGGAGCAGGGATCAGAGCAGCCCACCTCAGAGCAGTAAGCCACACTGCTTCATGGAGAACCCTTGTTGTCCTTCAGCTCCTTTGTTCACGTGTCATTCAGAGAGTAACATAGAAACAGTGGCTCTGAACTAAAAGGTTTTCAACTTAGAATCATGGAATAAAATCATTTACAGTGGAAAAGACCTTTAAGACCATCAAGTGCAACCATCATCCTGACTTGCCAGTTCGCACCATTGCATCGTGTTCCTAAGCACTGCATTCACACATCTTTTTAGTACCTCCAGGAATGGGGACTCCACCAACGGGTTACCAGGCAACCCATTCCAGTGCCTACCACCTTTTCTACAAAGAAATCCAATCTAAACCTCCTGTGCTGCAACATGAGGGCATTTCCTCATGTTCTCTCTTTCATCATCTAAAAGTTATCCTTGTCACTTGAGGACTTACCCCTATATAACGATTATCTTGAGTTAAAGCACCAACCCTAATGAACATTATTCTGTCCTTTTAGCACTGAGGACAGGTTCTGGATTGCAGCTATAAGTGATTTCGCAGGTCAGAAATTGAAATATAGCCAAGAATAGAAGTATCTGGAAGTTATTTGCCTACAGATAGTTACGTAAGCTAGGAACTTCAGTCCTCTTTCAGCAAGTCTAGGTTGTAAACTAATATGGTTGGCACCCCTGGCTGGCAGCCCCAGCAGAGAGATCAGAAACAGGGAATCTACCAACAAAGCCCTAACTCTTCAGAAATGATCGTAGCCAAATTTATTCATTCATCTTCAAACAGAAGAGGACAAATTACCAAGCCACAAAAATGAAGTAAACTGTTTCTGAGTTGACTACATACGCATACATGTACGTATATCTCGAAGGCCTTCCATTACGACGTATGAAAGTTGTATTCTTGCAGCCAAGAGTTCTTGCAGGCAAGTATTTGGAAACACCCCATGTGATACATAACTGCCTCTCCCAGAGCTGGCCTCCTTAACCCAAATCTGGGCAAGAGGCAGAGGTCCCAGCCCAGATGTATCTGATGGAGGCTTTAGGACTTCATGACCTCTCTGCTTAGTGAACATGGCACACAGCATCTCTGACTTGTGTAAAAGAATAAAGCAACACTTGGAGCAAGTTGCATATGATGAACACAAGAGAAGACTGAGAGTAGTCCAGGAACGTGCAAACAGCACAGAAAAACATTTAACAGTTTAAGAAAAAACACACCAGAAAAGTGAGATTTAGTATACAGATAATCATCAAGCACTTAAATATAAGAGTTGAGAAACTGTAATTTTAATTATTGCTGAATTAAGCATTCATATATTTTCATGCTCATTTAGTATAATAACCTCAAAATGGCATGACACGTTTTAATTAAAACACATTTATTTGTTGACAATTATAACTACTCGAATAGTGCCTAATTTTTAGTGCCTTTAGCTGTTTTCTTCAGTGGTGAATGACAGATCAGGAACAGAAATTGGAATAGCTCAGATGTGTTGTGTCAATTCTTTCTGATACATGCTACGTGCTATTTCCTTTTCTTCATGAGTTTCCTTTCTTAAAACTGTCTCTTCCTCTATAGCTCCAGAATGATAAAATTTGCTCTGCAGAGTAACACGGCAATGATCTTCAACAGCCACTAAATAATACATGCTTCTCCTCTACTCTTTGTATAATTTCTGACTTTGTTTCCCCCTCTGCCAGCCACATAAGGGAAATTCACACCAGCCTTTCATTTTTTCATCAAACCAAATACATGAGCTAAGACAAACTTTCCACAATCCTCATTACCCTTTTCCAGGTCAAGCTCACCATTCACAAACAATTCTTACAGGATGAAATGAGCGGAAGGAAAAAACTCTTTCTTCAAAAAACACGTAGCAGCACCCATGAAAAACATGAGCTCTCCTCAGTACAGCCCTTCTTAGAACATCTAATTCATGGAAAGCTTTGAGTAGATGATGGAAAACATAAGGCCCATGGTCAGACACCATTCCTTGGCAAGAGCTCCCGCAACCACAGCAGCCAAAATTACAAAGACGCTCATCCACACAGCAGTTGGAGCTGCAGCTATAAGTCAAGGGTTCACACAAACCTTATCCAACTATCAGCTGTCTACCTTCAGAGGATTGGGTTTTTTTAAGCTCAGTTTAAGGTTTGAATGGGGAACAGCTTCGATCCAAAGCAAAAGAACCAAGCTGAGCCTAGGAAGGAGCTTCTCTAGAGGTGTTCACACAGTCCCTGCTGTTTTCCCCTCCATCGCTCCTTGGTGAGTTTCTCCCTCTCTCCAGTCAGGAACCTATTCTAGATTTTCCTCCAGAGCACACAAAGGAATAACTTTGACTTTTAGCAGAAAAGCTAACCAAAGCAACTTTAACACCATATACAGAAAAACATAACTTCACCATGCCTCAGCTATAAATATGAGAAAAGGGAGGATCCAGAAGAATTTTTACTAGGTTTTCCCCAACATGTTATGAAGTGCTTAAAATAACTTCAACAAAAAACATGAGTCCACTTAAACAGCCTTGAAAACCAGCACATACACATAAGAATCCTCTTTGGTCCCCAAGGAAACAAAAGTTGACCTCAACATTGTCTCCCTTAACTTGAAGCCACAAACCAAGACTCAGATTTTAACAGAAAAACAGACAAACAAACAAACAAACATCATTTTCCTACAAAAAAAATCATACATTTTCCTTGCGAACCAGAAAAGGGAACAGAAAAAATAGAAGTAACAACACCCTTACCTCATACACATCACAGCTGCAACACCAACCTTCCATCTCTGTTCCTCCACTTCCACAGGTGGGTTTGGTCTCCTCTAATTCACTTTTTGCCCTTAATTAAGGCACCTGCTAGTTTGCCCTCCTAGGTATTCCTAGCCAATCACAGTAATGAGCAGATCCTATCCCTCTGCTTGGATGGTGGTACAACAGCAGAATTGTTGTAGGACTTTTAGCTCCGTGTCACATTTTGTAATGGAGCACTGGCAGCATGTGTTAGATCAGCACATCCAGAGCAAACATCTCAAACTCATACATAAATGGCACAGCTAAAGGCCTAATGGGCAAACGGGCTTCTCACAGCTAAAGCAGCACATCTCATGGAGTTATCCTCATGTTTGGGAAGTGCTCATTGCAACCCTGCCTTGGCCTTCTGTGTGTGCAAAAGCCCCGGACCTAGCAGTTGTGTTCAAGTCTGATGTTAATAAAATTTACTTTCAACCTACAATATTTTTCAAATAACAGAATTTTGATCACCTCAAAAACTTGATTTTCTTGCTTTGCTTCGCTGTTGTCTTTAACGTGTTCAAATTATGTTAGCCTGACATAATGAATGGGTTAATAGCGTTCGTGAAAGTTTGACTGTACAAACTTCTGGTCTCACTGCTAAATCTCCAGATAAAGTGCACCTCGTTTGCAAACATCCTCTTTTTGGGGGGGCAGGGAGGTTGTTACACCTTGCATAGTTCTTTGTACTACATGCATTCCCCTTTTACATGGTTATTTGCAGGGTGCTTTGGTGGCCCCAAGGAAGCTTCCACCCTTTGCCCTCCTCCTTCATGCCTTCCCCAGCAGCAGCAGTTGTGTGACCTTCCACGTAGGCTGAAGGTTTATCCTGCAGGGAAAATGCTGATGAAATGATAGATCTATTCTGGGATAAATGCTAAAATATAACTTCCCAGTGACTCATATAGTCTAAGCCAAACTTGTCCTAATTAGGAAGCAGGTAATTGTATTTGCTTGAGAGATGATAGCTGTTTTATAAGGCCGGAAATGCAACTTTCTGCAGTTGCTGCAAACCATTCTCCCTTTCTCCTCCTGTTCCCCTGGAGAACACTTGGGAAGCCATAAAACAGGCGTGCAAGTGGAACGTATGCATGTTTCCAAGGCCCAAAAGGGGCCTTTCTCCAAGATGATCACAGGTCCACTGTGTACCTGGCAGTGAAAGCATGCAAAGGGAGTGCAATGCTACAGAGGCCTCCAAAGGCATCAAGGAGAAAAGCAGCAGTTTACCAGGATGATTGGCAAGAGGTCAGTTCTCTTCAAGCTGTTGCCAAGGACCAGGGCATAATGAGGTGTCAGGCACAATTCTGTGGCTGCCATCCACTCCCTGCTCTGCTCCAGTGCTGGGTGCATTGCTGGGGAGCATCAGGAGCACAGCACTGGCGTGAGTTGGGAAATTCTGCCTCTAGGCACTCATTTCCAACTGCTCTTACTGATCCTGTGTCCTGGGGGGAGATGTGCAGAATTTAGGGCAAGGGTAAAAAAAAAGAATAAATAGAACACAGGAGGAGAGGGGCAAGGATATAGAATGTATTAACTCTTGAGCTTTGCAGAGGGGGAAGTGAGAAGGCTGTACCCTGGCTGCTTCCAGCAGCAGAGCAGTGCTCATCAATAGGTTTGTGAGTCCATTCTCTGTGTGCTCTTATCAAGGAGCCATAGCTTGAAGCGAGATGATGTGTTTGAGATGCTGCTTTTCTGAATGGAAGATGTTAATATATGAATGCAAGGCAGCCTATAGAGAGAGAAAAAAGAAAAGGCAGCCCCTAGTATGCAAAACCTATGAGAAAGATCCTGAGCCACACCAGCCTGAATAGGCAGGTGGTGACTAGGAACTGAAATCTGGCAATGAAGTTGTGGCTCCAGGCAGCCTGGTCTGGTGGTTGGCGACCCTGCACATAGCAGGGGGGTTGAAACGAGATGATCACTGTGGTCCTTCTCAACCCAGGCCATTCTATGATTCTATGATTCTATACAAGCATTTCCTTCAAATTATGAATGAAAATTATGATGCAGGACATGCTCTTCTCCAGGGCTTACTTCATTTTAGTGTTTCTGCAGTCACCAATGCAGACTTTCTCCAAACACACTCACAGTGCTGAGTCGCTTAGTTGAGACCTGCAAGGTTCTCCCATGCAGGCTCCAACTTTTGGCCCTTCTTCAAGAGCAAAGTCTTCACACAGCACTCCTGTGGGAGGTTGCTGCAGAATTTCCTATTCTTCAGGCAACGAACCTGTTCCACCTGCACAGAAACGGTCACAAAAATGCCATCTGAGGATGACAGCCTGAGAGCAGCATGGGCAAACACCCTCCTGCTATCGCACCCAGCTGGGAATAAGCTTGGAAGTGATTCTCAACTTCACCAACTTGAGAAATGGGATTACTGAGAAGGATACTTGTAGTTACTGGGGAGGAAAATATTTGCGCCAGTTGTGAGATTACATAGGAGACGTCCAGAAGGGACACAGTGTCGCACTTTGTCTTCATTATGCCTTAGTACTGCGAGCAACCCATGGTCTGCTCCTGTGATTGCCTGAACTGCAGCTTATTTTGCAGAAAGAAGAGCACAGGGCTGAATATGTGCTTCCTTAAACACAAAGTGGCCACAGAACTCTCGGCTTCTCCCTTCTCAGTCCACCTTGTGACAATAAATATGGCTTGGCTGGAGGTTCACCCGAGGTTCCTTCATCTTTGCCCTGCTTTAATAGACACCTGAATTCCAATAAGATATCTGGGGTAATCCCCCGGCCCTGATCTCTGGAGCTATCTATGGAGGCTGGGGAGCTCCTGCCACACTGCTCCAGATAATATGAACTCCAGCATGGATTAGACTCCATTTATATTCAAATGAAGAGGTTATTAAAGACACTGTTCTGCAGGGAAATGGAAGCAGGAATTTCAGACCCATCGAAAGATGTGCTTACTGGGATTGCACTGGACATGGAGCCAGGAGACCCACAGTGGTTGCTGCCTGGCTCTGTGACCATGGGGGAAAAGAAAAATAAGGAAAATAATAATAATAATAATTAAAAAGCACCATTCCTGCCTCAGCTGTGGCACTGATTGAAAATAAGTGGATGTAACACTTCATGTGGAATGGACGTCCACCATAGCACGGTGGGCAGGAGTCAGCCTGGGTGCTTGGGCGGCACAGAGACACACATGGAAAAAGCAGTAAGTGCCTGAAAGCACTGTTTTGGTTCCCTACCTCCATACCCTGCACTCCCTTTCACAGTCAAGATGTCAGCTATGCAGTTCTACACAGGCTGGGGAAGGAACATCACTCCCTTTTGGCCAAACGCTCTGTGAACCACTGGGAGCATTTTACCTTAGCAACATCTTTACCAGAGCTCAGCAAGGATTCATGCTTTTTGGATTCTGTGCTGTGCAAACGCAGAGCGGAGTGCAGCCCTTCTGCTGGTTAAAAGTTGTCTCCAAGCAACGAGCAATGAAATGTTTTCAGATCTTTTTTTACTTATCCCAAGATTTGTGCTGAGTTAGATGAGTAAATACTGGCATGATGTGACATTCTTGTTATTTATGTTACATCCAAATAAGTGGAAGATAACCTAGGCAAATTTCCATTATCTAATTATAAAAACCTTCTCATATTCCCATGAAACTAATTTTAATTTGACGAAAAACAGAAATCTTGGAAATGGATTTCCTATGATTTGAGTGATAAGATTCTTTCTCAGTATGTTCTCGGTTTACCAAAGGCTCCAAAATTGGAGATCTCTATTAATAAACACTGCTGGCTGCTCATGCAGTGACAATAGAAAAAGAAAGAGAAGGAAAGGAGGAGGGAAGGAAGGAGGGAAGGAGGGAAGGAAGGGAGGAAGGAAAGGGGGGAAGGAAAGGGAGGAAGGAAAGGGAGGAAAGGAGGGAGGCAGGAAAGGAGGGAGGGAGGGAGGGAGGGAGGGAAGGAGGAAGGAAAGGAAAGTAGAGTGCTGGCTTTAGCAGCATTTGGGGGAAGGAGGGAGAGACTTGATTTCTGGGAGAGAGCTGAAGGGTCCTGCAGAAGGAAGGTTGGATATCAAGAGAAATTTCTTCTTGGAAAGAGCAGTCAGGTGTTGGCACAGCTGGCCAAGGGGTGGGGGATTCCCCATCCCTGGAGATGTTCAGACCTGCAGGGATGTGGCACTGTGGCAGTGGGCATGGGGGGGGATGGCTGGGGTTGGGCTGGGGGATCTCAGAGGTCTTTTCCCTCTTCTTCTGCCATGACACAGTGCACAGAGTGGCCATAACTAATGAGCAGAAGGAGGAATGTCAGCTCCATAGCTAAAATGCAGCCGTTCAGGCCCAGGTCTGGCTGCTTTTCCTGAAATCTAAGCCACACAACCCCCCGATTTCCTGCGAAATCTAAGAGGAAGATCAATTTAACTAATGATGTGGGGGTTCTGTGTCCCCACAGACCTCGCACATATTATTTATAGAATGCATTAATATTTCATTTTTCCCATCCCTAAACAGTCTTTGAGGACGAAAAAAAAGAGATAGCTTGAGACAGGTAACATTTTAATTGAAATTAATGGGATTGGTTTGATTTCACCTCTGAGAATATAAAAATCATTCATTTTTTTTGTCATGAAAAGAACCTTAAATCTCCCCGGTACCCTGACAAGCACGACGAATGGTGGGTCACAGAGAGAATCCACCTCCTGCCTCTCCCTAACCTGTTCTATCCAGATCATCACCAATTAATAAGAAACCAGCACGAAGAAAAAAAATTGTGTAGATCATGAAAGCATGCAGCTAAGCCTGTGTTTTCCCTTTTGTTTTTAGTATTGGTGTTGGTGGTGGGATCAGGTGGTGTACGGGCAGCTGCACTGCAATCTTTTCAGTGCTGCCTGTCAATGGCTTTAGCCTCTGACCGTGAGCAGTACGTATAGGAGGTCTTTATGCCACCTCTGCGTTGAGATAGACCTGGGCGGCTCGACGTGCCAAATTAATGTGCGACACAGATTGCTGTTCTCCAAAGGCCTCACTGAAGTGCTGTTGGACCGTTTACAAGAGGTTTGCCAAATCACTGCAAAACTGAAGTGTTACCAAAAACGAGAGTGCCGGCCAGTGGCAGGAATCGTTTCATTATGATCCTTTTATTCATTCTCCAAACAGTCACGCGCTGCCAAAGTAGGCACATGGATCTCTTTGCTTTAATTTATGTTATTAGTATTTATTTTTCCTATAAAGCACTAGAAGGGGATGGTGTTTTCTGCAGCACCTAAGTTGCTCACAGGCACAAATGCGCCGAGGTCTTTGCTTCAAACACATTCGTGTGCTCGTAGACCTGAGCCAATGCAGTGCACTCCTGGGTCACTCAAGAGCTTTGGAGGTCTTCCTAAATCCTCCCATAAGCTCCTAATGGAAGACAAATGGATCACCACCAGCAGCCCTGCTCACCCCCGGCTCAGCCCCAGCTCTCCGCGCGCCTTCCTTGCTGTCCATTATGAAATAATTGTCCTTTCTTCTTGAAAATCTGCTCTGTAAAAGCTTCTTAGCATATACTTTGTAGTAATGTCTAAAGCAGCACTGGTGGCCAGTCTGCCTCGTCCCTTAGCTGAGGTGCACCGCAGGTGGGAATTCAGTCCCAGCACCGAGGAAAGTCTTGGAATTATCTATCTACCAACGTGATGTGCAAATTATGAAATGGGAATGATAAAAGGCTGCTAGGGGAGAGTAGACAGGCAAGTCAAATTCAGCATTCTTCTCTTAGGAAGTGTAGAAGGCAGCAAGATTTACTCAAAAATTATATTTATTGCCAGCAAATGAACTGAGTAAAAGATAAGAGTCCTATAGGATTTCCTTTTATCCTGCTTCAACCTTTTTCTGTTTGGGAAAGCCCTGGAAACGTGCACAAAAGACCTTTCATCCCCCCCAGTTACCCTGATGCAGCTCAGTCGGGCCAGAGCCAGGGCACACGGCCACCCCAGAAAGCGGGGTCAAATGATGGAACAAAGACACTCTGCATATTTCTTCCAGTTTCAAGCCAGAGGTCAGGTCGGAAGAGTTCCCTTCAACAAATTAATAGGGTATAACATCAATAAAGTGCCTGCTTCTTACGAGGAAGCATGACCTATATTCCAGGTAGGGAAATACTCATCGCAGTGACGCACTGGAGGATCCCAGCATTGTAGGCTCTGCTAATAGCTGCGCTTGTATTATTTTTTGTATTGGTGCCCAAAGGATCTTCGATTTCTATTCATGCCCTGTACGGGGCCACCTTTTGTTACAACATTAAAACCTACTTAATATTTTTTTTTATCATTTCACATCACAGCCGCAGTAATTGTACCCTCAGGAGCAAGCCTTCTTCCTGTGTCTGCTTTTCAATATTATTGGCGTCTTCCTCATTTGGGGACCTGGAACGATCTTCTTTGCATTTTCACCGTGAAATGACAAACAGGGCTGGTGGTGGCTCAAGCACTATTTGGAGCATGACCCCCTCGGCTCCTGGTGTTATCCAAATTAGATTTTGATCTTTGTCAATTAGGCTTTGCCACTGTGGACCTGCTGTGCCATTATCAGGAGAATCACTGCCGGGGTTGGTAAGTCAGTGAACTTTGGAAGCCTTTCTGCCACCTTTCGGGGATGCAGCATTTACAATTAGCACCATGGGTTTTTATTGTTATCGTTTTTTCTGCCCACATTATTTCTGGCAACACTTGCAGTGCTTGTTCCTATACCAAGAATCCCTTACAGCACAGAGAGCCCTGCTTTTACACAGCAAAACAAAACAAAACAGAAGCAAATCAAGAAAAACAAAACAAAACAAAACCCGTCATTGCTCCCTGTGAGTAATTCAAGCAGTTTGTCTTTCCTTCTGCTCCTTTTAACGTTCCTAGCTTTGTAACTGTACCCTGCGCTGGATTTGTCCAAAGGCCAGCTATGCTACTGGGGAAAGCTATATAAAAAAGCACCAAACCCAACAAAAAAGTCCAACACCAAGAAACCTTCTCCTGTTGTCATGCTGTGACACTGCAGGCTCACCACCCTGAGATGCAGCACTCTTCTGCAAAGGCGCCTGCACCCATGGCCTGGCTGCTGCCTGCTGTGCATCACCTCTGCAGGAGGTGCTGCCCTGCACACAGCTGCAGGTGCTGGGTGGCCTGCCTGGTGTCAACAGCATCAAAACTGTACAAAGAACGGATAGAAAGTAAATGCAATTGGGAAAGAAGAACAATGGAATATGGGTACAAGCTAAAGTCTGGTAGGAGAGAAAACAAAAGTGCATGAAGGGATAAAATAAGAGAAAACATATCAAATTGTTTAAAAATAATATGATGGAAAGGTAGCACTGCTAACACAGCAACTAGAAGCATTAAAGCACGAAGAAAACATCTCCAGTAAGAAGAAAACAGTCATTTTCTAACTCCAGAAAGATATATGATTTTCCAAATCGATCAAACTTACTGTGAAACACTGGGAAAAATAGAAAACAGGTATAGAAAAGTACATAAAAAATTGCTGTATCGCAAACAAATAAACCATATAAAAATAAATATGTCATATTACTGTATTTACTTCCTTGTCCTTCTCATGCTGGCTGGCTAAGTTACACAATGAATATGGATGAGGAAGAAGGTAAAATATCCTCAGATTTCACACATAAATATGTAGCTGTAAAACATGAACAGCCCACGAGCACATATGCCATCCACCTGTCTTCAAGAAGTGAATGTGTCCTACAAATATATGCTGTTTCTGCATGACATTTCTATCTTGAGAGGGAAAACGGCCCGAGACTTTCTTCAAAGGCTGGCTTTGGGGTGTTCAGGGGCAGGACACACACTTCTTCATATGCATTCAGATTGTCATCAACTAGTTCTGAAACACCCGAGCTTGAGAAGGTGATACTTAGCATAACAGCAAAGACAATGCCAGGTCACAATTGGAAGAAACCTAGTTTCTAATTGAGTAGGATATTAGGGCCAGATCCAATGAACTTTAACACTGGAAAGTTTTGGACCAAGCCCTTGAAACACATGCTGCTGATAGTTTTCTACTTCTCAGCCTACTGAGCATGTTTAAGAACATGTACTAAACTGGCCTGACTACAAATCAGCTCCACAGAGAAAGGCAGTATGAGATTTTTAGGATATTTTATTGCAGAGCTTGTCTAAGAAGTGAGGCTCAGATTATGAAGTTCATTTATCATTTTTCAAGATTTATGTATTTTTTCTTGGCAACAGAGCTCCAAAGTCCAGAGGCCAAATCCTGCAGAACTCAAAGTTCATAGTTATGCCACTGACTTCAGTGATGTCAGAATTTCAGGCTTGGAAACCAAGTTCTTGTTTGTGGTTTATTTTCTTCTTTTGGCTGCATTTTTAAAGCCCTTCCAAAAAAAAATCTCTATAAAAAAGCTATAATGAATATTCACATAAATGGCATTCCCAACACATGAACTAACAAAAAGCAACGTATCGAAGAAATTGAACAGAAAACGTATTCAACCCTGACTTCATCATCTTGGTTTAAACATATTGCACTCCTTTTTTCAAATTGCCTGTTTAATTACTGCAATACACTGCTCCATTTTGGTGGTTTTAGCTGTTACTGACAATCATAGAATCACCAAGGTTGGAAAAGACCTCCAAGATCAATCCAACCATCCACCTACAACCAGTATTTCCCACTAAACAGTGTCCCTCAGTACAACATCTAAATGTTCCTTGAACACCTCCAGATTCAGTGACTCCACCACTCCCTGGGCAGTCCTTTCCAGTGCCTGACCGCACTCTCAGAGAAGAAATTTTTCCTAATGTCCAACCTGAACCTCCCGTGGTGCAACTTGAGGCCATAGATATCACATTGTGATATCTATCACAGTGTGTGATATTAACAATCATTCTGTAAGATTGTACTACTAAAAATTAAAGCATGTCCTGCCTTCATAGCTTGCTCCAGCCAAAAGAAGAGGTCACACAGCATACCAACACATGCCTCAAATGTTCATAGGTGCCCCACATTGTGCTTTGAAGTGACCAAAGTGCCTCTTGGTGGCATTCTCTTAGGACCACAGTAGTCAACGTGCAGTGCAATCCCCACTCAGCATCACAGCCGCAGTGGAATTAATGGGGTAAAAGACTTTCCAGATATGGACATGGACAGATGAACATAATAAATGCAGCGTACGAGCCATTAAATGTAAAGCTTATTTTCTCACACACCTGCAAATACTTCCATGGATAAGTTCTGGAGAATAAAGCCAAGTTAAAGGCAGCTTCCAAATAACCAAGTGGAACTCGTTAATGTTGAGGCCAAGACTTTGTCAATGGTATGTAAATTGAAAGACAAGCACCTCATTTAATGGAAATAAAGTTTTATTTTCATTTCACATGTGTTTAAGATATGAACAGCTGAAAAGAGATTGTACTTCACATAACAGACACAAGATAAACGAATGTTAAGAAATTAAGCTTGCAGGTCAATGGCTACCGTGCTCTGCACTAACCCACCTTCTGACCTGCTTTGATAAATGATGTAGGAAGTTGTTTTTATGAGTTTTGATCTTAGATATTGAAATAGGCACCATTTTAATCTCCACAGCATTCTGCATGCATCACCATACAGATTGCGGGTGACGGCGATTTGCAAGGACAAACAGGCCTCTCCATGTATGCATTTGTAACTCTGCTGGAGGCCCATGATGCTGTTACCTAAGTCTACTGCAACTTGTACACAATTTCACACTGGCTGTGACAACAGCTGAATTTTCCAGGAATGGCAGCTTCTGTCTGAATAAAAACACAGCCCGCCATGGTGGAGTACTTTGAAATAATACCAACACGGAACAGTGATGGATGAGTGCAGTAGCATCAAAATCCCCACTTCACCACTGCTGGTTCCACAGGCAATTTCTGCTCTCTGACGCTGGCCATTTCCCACTGTCATCAGCCTCAGTTTTCTCATCTGTAGAATGAAAGGTGTAACACCATACTCAAAGAATGCTTTCAGTGCTCACTTGTTAATATAAAGTGACGGTTTTAGAAAAAGCAAAATATTATCCATCTATTTAAATCCCACATAGTGTCAATAATATGCTTCCTCACAGGGTGTTTATGCAGTCAGATACAGGTGCACACGTTTGCGAATGTCTTCTATTCATATAAGTGTGTGTGTGCACGTGTCTACAAAAACATATTCCAATCTCCATTAACCTAGGACTACACTAAAACATAGGTGGAAGCTCTAATTCTAATTCTTGATTAGCACTTTGCTGACAAAAGAGGATGAGTTCACTCATGACCACTCAAACGCAGTGGTTGATCAGCACTGAAACAAGTTCTGGACCTGCAACACCACCTGCAACAACAAACCTAAAATGACCCAGTGTTGCTCCAACTCACCTCCTGGCCCAAGCTGGGTGAGCACTGACTGCAACAACACCCAAATGTCAGGGTAAGCCCCCAATCCTGCAACTGATTTGTGTGATCTACAGAACAAATTCCTCCTGAGAAGATAAGGAAAGCCGGTGGAATTTGAGACAAGCCAAATTCTGACTAGGCTGACCTGCCAGCCTAATCAAGGCTCTGTAAGAAGAAATGTAATATTATACAAATATATATTTTCTCAAATGACTCTACAAACCCACAGGAAATTTTTTTCTTAAATAGAGAGGAGAAAATCTATATCTTGGAGAGTGAAAAACAAATTAAAGGTTCTTGAAGAGTGTTTCTTAACATTTACCAGTGTTTTTCCCCATGGAAATGATGAAAAATTAGCTTGAACCCTAGAGCTTTTGGTCTTTTGTATTCCTTTTTTTTCCCCCACAATGAATATAGATTTTTTAATCCTATATATAGAGATTTCACATATTTAGATCTGAAAGCTCTCTTACTGCTCTATAAGAGTGTTTTAAATTAAAAATGCATACGAGACTCACCTGTGCAACCAAAGCATACCAACACACAGGCATCTGGAAACACCTATGAATCTGAGGCGGTTTTGATCTGAGAGGTGTTGTGATCTTAAGGTCTAAATAATGGACAGGGACACAAAAATCTGAGTTATCTTTTTTTTAGTGGAAATTACTCTGTCTTGAAAACTCTTGGTTCTCTGCAGCCAGGAGGAGGTGATATTTCCTTGCTCTCTCCCTTTTTCCTGCTGAAACACAAAAGACTTGGGGAAGCACCTCCACGACCTCTACGTTTCTGAGCCCTTCAACTTGGCCCAATACTGACAGGAAGCCTAGGGATAGAAAGCAATCAATATTAATGAGATAGATTTTATGATATGTCTGACTAAAAAAAAGCCAAACAAAACTGATTACAACAATTCAGACGGAAGTACAAAATTCGCCAAAAAAAGGCAAAATTCTTATTTAGATTTTCAGAGTTTATGTTTGAAGATATCCTTGAATGCTCCTTATGAAAGTCTGCTTTGAAGAGGACTCCTCTTCAAAATGTTTCTGGAAAACAAAGAGCAAAAGGGTTAAGAATCCATTTAGAAAGTCCTATGAACAAGTGTGAAAGTACTTTAATTACCGTATCTCAGATACGAGTCAACAGCTGAAAACAAATCACTGAAAGCCAAGTATGGCCCAAGTAGTTAATGAAAGGATTCTTCACTCAGGAAAAAAGAAGTGGATTGTGACAATCCTCCCTCACCTGATTCATTCAAATACAAGCAGACTTCCCTGGGTTTGGTGCTTCCTTTTAATTTGGGTTTTGCTCCTATTGCTGTTAAATGACCGTTGTTGTGAATTTAGCCCAATGGCTCAAACATTTGAAAAGAGCTACAGCACATCCTCCTCTAACCATCAGATACATCCTCTGAGAGATGCGTGTGTGTGCCTGGAGCCACCTGGAGCTGCCCCCCACCACGGTCACCAGGAGCACACCACCAGCATTGATTGGAGTTAATGAGCAGTACTTGGGAGCCATTTGGCAAGACTGAAAGAGATGCAAGATGAGACCTGTGCGAAAATAAAGCCGAATTTTCCTTTTTTTTTTTTCCTTTTTTTCTCATGCATTATTAAAATTGAGATTTTAAAAATTAAAACTTGATTTTTTTTTCCTTTAAAAATGCAGCAGATGTGTGCGAAGAGAAAGCCGATGCCTGTGCTACCTTGTGGAAGCTGCTTTGTAGCTATGCTGAGCAGCAACTGGAGGAGAGCACAGCGAAATGACTGCATCTATCTGTCATATGTTAATTAGGAGAATCTGTATAGAGCCAAGTTTTATAACCTTGTTCAATTTTAAGAGGTTTTTACAGTTACTGAATGCATTAAAAAACAGAAAATGTTAAGGGGATTGTCCATTGAATTCCACACACTGGAAAGCTCACTTGTTGGGCCTACAGGGAGAGCTGATTTAGTTTTGCTATATAGCCATATGAGTACAACAAGCAAAACAATGGTATAAAAACGTGCAAAGTAGAGTCAGCCTAAGCCACAAGACACTATGCAATAAACCTTAATTTGACTGCAAAAAGCAATTTATAAAAGAGAGCTCTTGAACATCTCCAGTTCCTCTAATCACGCCTAATTAGGGATAGATATGTTCTGTATGTAGAACATCGGGAGACGTGTTGCATCTCCACAAGTTGCAATGCTAAAGCCCTCACGTGGGCAAACATCCCCTTGAAAGCAGTCTGTGTCCTGCCTCAGGAGGGCACGTCAGGCCCTGAGAAACAGAGATTTTGCTGAAATGTGATGGATAAGCAGAGGGATTGCCCTGCTAGAGAGCAGCAGAGAATAAAATGAGGCATTTTTCTTGTGGTGTTCTGTGGCTGCAGTGGAAGTGATCCCATCCACTTTATTTTACTCATAGGAGCCATCCCTTAGTCAATGGGACCACTGCCCCTGCACAACTGCGAGGCATGCAAATACTCATTCTCTTCCATCTGAGCTCTTCCCTGTGCAGTTTGGCTTTGCAAAGGGCAGGAGCCCACCACCGCCATCACCACCACTACCACCAGCACCATGAACACCACCACCGGCACCACCATCACCACCACTATTACCAGCTTTACTACTGCCACCACCACCACGCAGCATCACTGGCTACCTCCCTGAATCACAGCTGAATCAGTCAGACATCCAAAATGAACATTTAACTCCCATCTGGAAACTGGAGCTTTGGAGATCAGGGCAGAGGCAGGAGCTTCTCCCCAGGTGTGAGCACAGGATGCTCTGACGAACTGTTGGGGGACAGCAAAGGGGGACCCTGCTCATGACCAACAAGGCTGGAGGAGGCGAGAAGAAGCAATCCCAAACCTTGAGACTCACTGCTCACTCTCGGAAGGCTCCAGATGCAGGGGACAAGCAGCATCATGCATCTCTAGCATGGAAGGAAATGGACACAGTGTGAATTTTCACTGCTTAATTCCCAGAGTTAATAAAGCTGCAGCCCAATTAAACCTCATCCTTCATTCACCCCCTTCTTCTCAAGACAGTGTGAATCTGTGCAGCTTTTATATCTGGGCTGAGAAACCCACAGAATTTTCCCAGAAACAAATTCCCGTTAAAGTCTTTCTGCATTTCTGCTAGACAGGCCCTCCTCTACCTTCAGGTGAAAAACTCTCATTAAGCAGAGGAGATAACAATAGGAAAGCCAACACGGGATCAAATTTTTTTGTCACGCAGTTATTCAGTAATTACATCAGAAACGGGCCAGGTTGCTACGCCTGCATTGTCCAATTAACTCCATTGAAACTGCTCATACCAGAATGACAAACGAGATTTGGCTTAGCATAAATTTAAAAAAGAAAGAGCAGGGTTGAATACACAAATCAGGATAGTGATATGTCATGGAAATCTCATATACCTGCAATATATTCATACAACACACACAACAAATACGACTAGGAGATTTGGCGCACCACCCTGATTTCAGGAGATTTAAAATGCAACAGCCACAAATTATATGTTTTCCACAAGGAAAATGTGAATGAGCAGCACGATCTGTTCCCAGTTTTCACAAGCAAAGTCACATCTATTATAATCTCACTTTTCTCAGCCATAAACACAGTGTGAAAAAAAGAAAAAAAAGAAATTTATGTTGAATATGGTTATAGTTATTATTTCCCTTTTGGGGATTTATTAAGCATGTGTTAGGAGTTTAGGTATAAAATAAAATTGTTTTTTTGCTACACGGATGTCTGCCGTGACTATCTGTAAAATTTCATTAAGGTGTTAGACTTGATATTGCAGATCAAAGTAATCCCAAGAGATTAAGGAGACCCTGCTAATTGACTAAGGTCATGTACTGCACTTCCCACTGGCACTTTGGCCTACACTGACAACAGAGGAGCAGTCCCATCTCAAAGGACCGCTCTATAAAAATACCCTTTTCTTTATCTGTAGTCCAGTTTTCACACTGCTACGATAACAAGGGATTTCGTAAATCCAGGTGGACTGATTAGAGTTTTGAGTATGTAACTTTCTGAGTAAAAAATATACATGATACTTTTGAACAATTTTGACATTTTATCTTACCCTTTAAAACTCACGGGAACATATTGCACATTAGGTGTTTAAGAACAAAAAGTGTCAGCATCTATAGCCAGTTCCATCATTCAAACTTGGCACTAAAGAGGATATTGAAAGTGTTGCTGCAGACCATTAAAACCAGCTAATTTACAACCAGAGACATTGTTGCATGAAGTGCCAACTTGGTCAATAATTAGGCTCTGGAATATATATCCAGCTCTGACAAAAGAAAGTTTCTAAAATCCCTTCCCTGTTGATCAAAACATACAATAATATATTGCTCTCAACTGGACAGTCAGTGTTAGTTCCATATTGTGATATTATTGAAAATTATGGACTATCAAGGGGGCGTGGTAAGGAATTATTGCTGCTGTCACCAAGATTTGTGAACCCATTGCTGAGATATGTGCTCCCTACTGGATCCTACACTTTGAAATGTGAATGCTGGAAAAGTTCGAGGCAATTCAGGAAAGAACGATAGGAAGGCAGCGTGATCTGGAAAATATGCCTCTTTACTGTTGGCATCATGGGAGAACTAAGGAACTCGTAGCCAATTGACCAGAAGATTAAGGGTAAGATTCACAGTTGCGTGGATACAAACAGAGGAGCTCAGATTATGCAGCTCATTAATTTAGCAGACTATGAATAAGGACAACTGACAAGAGCAAGCTGAGTGAAGAAGGTGAAAATTAGAAATTAGATGTCATTTTCAGCTCCAAAAGTTAAATACCAAATGATTTTGTCAATGCTCTTCCATGAAGTGTCTCAGAAACAAATGATTTTTTTAAAATGTCTTTTTTTCATACTTTTCCATTTCTTAGAATTTGATTAACTACTTGTTTTTCCTCAAGTTTATACAAGTTCTTCTTGAACAGAAGATTCAAACTTGAGGCAATGTCATACGCAAAGTGTTTACTGGGTATATTTTAATGATGCTAGTGGATCAGTGGAACAAGCAGCCTTCCATTCACTGGATGAAATCAGCATCTATGCAGAAGGGTAGTAGAAGGCTTATGACATACATAAAATGTGTGTCGTTTGCATGGAGATGAATTTCAGACTTTAGAAGCCAACAGAATCACATTTTCCATTATGTTCACCCAGCAGAACGGATTTCATTAATCAGCCTATCATCAAGGGCTAAGTCCTACCACATTACTCATACTAAGTAATACCTAAGATGCAAATAGGTCCACTAAAGCAAAGGACGCATCTGGAGAAGTTGTGTCATTCTGGAAGTAAAGGTACTTTAATGAACTTTGCAATATTCTTAGCTTCAAACCTGAAATTCTCATACCCTTTTAGCTCTTCAGAAAGGCCTTGAATAAATAAGCTGTTCAACAGAAGTATTTAATCACCTACCGCACTAGAGAACTATTAAAAAGTTAAACTGTTGAATGATGTTTCTGATGAAAACAGATAAAATTTACCACATACTACTTTGTTAGCTCAAAGACATTCTTAATTCCCTTTCATTCAGCAATTGACATTGAACTCTTCAAGCCACCATTTTGAATAAAGTGCAGGCGACTAAAAGTCCCAGCGATACGAGAAGGCACGGCTTTCTTGACTCTTGATTCACTGGAATTCAACACGTACCCAATGTTGTTAATGCTTCATATAGCCATATTTCTGATTTTGGCGGGTTTTTCCAGTGATAAGTGATGTCTGTTTTAATAGAAAATGAGATATTTGTTTTCTATCTATCTATCTCATTCAAATTTTCCATTTTATTTATTATAAAGTTTGAAAGAGCAAACTAACCAAAGGACAAAGCACAGGAAACCTTGACTTCAGTGTCTGCATCCCATTGCTCTTTGGTAAATCCCACAAAGTTTTTCCTCCTGGCTTTTCTCCAAATGCAAATCAAAAGCAACAACACTTATTCCTCCCAGAGAATTGAGTATTCGTATATGATTGCTGACAAAATGCCTAATAGATGTTATGTGCCATTTATACCTTTTCATTTATTAAGTACATTAGCATTGGCACGTGAATCTTTGAAAGACTCTTTGGGATAAAATATGGAAAAATAATGATATATTTGCTAATTGTTGTTGCCTCTCTTGCTGTGATCTTTGGCAACACCTGCTGGTGGCAGCAAGCAGTGCTGTAGTCACTCTACGTGAACACCTTCAACATATAGACCTTCAAATGGCATCACAATTGCTGTCCAACCACAAAGAGCACAGATACTGCGAGTGAGCTTAAAATGATGATGCCAAGCTCATGAAAGCATTTACACAGGTTTTACAGGCTCAAGCGTTATTTCATGTTAAAACGCACCTGTTTTGTTTATCAGTGCATCTGCTGTGATTTATGGAAGTTGCAATTTTGAGCTAACTTAATCCAGAGAAAATTTTGTACAGATCTTCTGTGTACTTCCTAGTGATAAGGTGTTTTGAATGGCAAGATTAATAGCAGTCACATGTCTACTAAAAAATTGTCTGGTTTGGTTTTGTTTTTGGTCTAAAATCCTCATTTTTACATAGTACAGCAGCAAAGCCCTGCATTGTAGGTGAAAGCCTGTAAATCTGCAGTAACTGAAAAATAACAGAAGGCGCAGCAGCATTCTTTATGTTAGTCTATATTGATCGGCTCTAATGAGCACCAGTGGAGCTGTAGCTAATGGTGGTATGTCTGGTGTTAAGGGCAAATGTGGGAGAAGATTATCAACCCAAGGGGTTTAACAGTTGCTGGACTGCCCTCAGCCCTCAGGGCAATGATGCACTTGAGAGGTCACTGTATCAAATGAGGGAAAAGATTCAGCTTGTGCTGCTGGAAGAAATGCAGCAGGAGCTGTATTTTAGCCGAGACTACAGGCATCAACAAAACAGTTACTACCGCCATTCGCTTTTCCACTCTTCTTTCCCTTGACCACTGCCTACCTTGTGTTGCATCTCTAATTAAAAACCATAACATCAGCAATCCAGTAATGAACAGCACAGAGCTGCTCCAAGTTACTGAGGATTAAGCATGCACATGGGCAAAGTGGGCACCTCAGCACCATCGTCAGCACGAGGGGCATGCACAAACCCAAGGAGAGTGACATGTGGCGGTGCAGAGTGCTCCTGCACCTGGAGCCTGTTTATTACCTGGGGGTCACACCACTATTTGATGTGAATTTGCTTGATATTTCATTCACTGTGTTGCTTGCCACCCCCTTCTGAGATCTGAGGGGGCGAGATGAGTGACCACCGGAGCTGAGGAGGCCACTGGGCTTCAAGGGGAAGTTAACTGGCAGATCCGAGAGAGCGCTTGCAGTAAAATGTTAGTGCAGACAGGAAGCTACAGGTATTCAAAAAGATAAAAATGAGCTGAGAAATGCCTTGAGGTGTACGGCGTGTTGCACATTCTATGCTTTAATAGCGTAATGGAATAATTTTAACCGTGTGAGGCTCCAAAACATACCAACAAGGTCTGCAGAGAACTGAGCGGTGAGATTTCAAGTATTGATCAGAATAAATACTGCTAAAAAAGGGAAGAAAGAAAGAAAAGAAGCATAATATTTACTTAATGCTGTAAATAAGCAAATTAAATATTACCTTAGCTCCATGATGCCATGGTACCCCGCGGTTATGGCAAATTATTTATTAGGTCTTTAAAAATTCTAAGACATGGATTCCTGTTGTTCCTTAGAGATGTATGATGGGTCAGATTATTAAGAAAATCCTCACAGATCTAATTTTTTTGCAGTGTTAATATGCAACACGGGTGAATCCAGCATTCTTTGTTCCAGTCAGGTATTTCAACCAGAGTTTTGCCTCTGTGAGAGCAGAGGAAGTCAAGATTTGGTCAAAGATGAAGAATATTTACAACTACTATTAGCAAAAAAAAATTAGGCTTTTGGCTGTTACCAGGATGCTGATGCAAAAGTACCTGAAATAAGTGAAGCAGGCACTGCGGCTGGCATGCACACTTACTGCGAGCAGTGATGCTGGAGAAAATAGGAAACATTTTCTGCGAGGAAGCAGGAGCTGACAGATAGGACACTGGCTGCTGATGGGCTCCAGCTCGGGGGTTTGCCGTCTGCTGGCTCCCACACTGTCCATTAGACAGGCGCCCGCGCCAGGGATGCTGCAGCCACAAGTGACACTAATGTGCTCAACTGTCGACACTGGGGAACCCACAGAAAAATGTGTTCATAGCCGCGGCTGCATGCACGGCTGAGAAGTGAGCCCACCTGGCAAAACAGAGCAAGAGAGCTCACGGCCGTCCCTGTCCTCGTGCCTGGTTAGCACTGGAATTTCCAAATATCACAGCAAAAAATCACCCACAATACTGGTAACGTATATCTTGAGATGTGCTTTTGCACTGCACTGTCTGCTGTTGCTTGAATTTCTTCTTGGTTCAGGTAACACCGTGCTGTTTGTGTACAATATGAGTCTGTGAGTGGATTACGGCAGATTCACGACAATGTGTTTTCTAGGGACTTGAGCTCATAAGCAGCTTCAGCAGGCTCTCTAAGTTCCAAAAACCATCCAGACTTCTTCCAATCTGAAACACTGTTGTTACGAGTGGTACAACACAAGCTGAAGACAGCCACCTGAGCTAAGGAATGTTACAGAAATGCTGGCTTCTCAGCAAGGCCAAGGTGCCGTAGAGAGAAGAAAACGAGATTCCCAACTCAAAATGAAGCAAAGAGCCACATGGTGTGTTTCACAGAATCACAGAATCATAGAGTAACCAAGGTTGGAAAAGACCTCCAAGATCATCCAGTTCAACCGTCCACCAATATTTCCCACTAAACCATATCCCTCAATACAACATCTAAACATTTCTTGAACACCTCCATAGTCAGTGACTCCACCACTCCCTGGGCAGCCCGTTCCAGCACCTGACCACTCTTTTGGAGAAGTAGCACTTCCTGAGATCCAACCTGAATCTCCCCTGGCCCAAGTTGGGGCCATTCCCTCTCATCCTATTGCTTGTTACATGGGAAAGCAGGCCGACCTACACCCCACCACAACCTCCCTTCAGGCTGTTGTAGAGAGCATTTCAAAAGGGTGTGCATCCTCTTTGAGTGATTTTTATACTATGATACATATTTAAGCATGTGTTTTACTCCAGCTCAGTTCAGTCCTAAGATGTCAGCTAATCATGTAAAATTGGACACCCAGAAACACAGAGGGCTGCTGCAGATGAAGAGGTAGATCTTATTTTCAGAATGGACTTTTCTGATACTCACAAGCAACTCTACCCTCTTTGTCATAGATTTTTATTTTGGGGCACATTTCATACTAAGAGGAAGCCATCGGAAAACTTACAGATGCCTTTTTTCTTCTAATGGCAGAATCTCAATCAATTCCTACCCTTACAGTGGCAAACACCACTTACAAGGACCAGTATTAAAACATATTTTAAAAAATTGCTGTCTACAATCTTGAGTGAAACATTCTGGCAAAACGTTTCTCCAAAAGAATACTTTGAATAACAGATTTAGAACAGTTCCATGATGACTCTTTTCTTGGGCAGGCTTTGCAGTTTTGTCATTACATTTATTTGTCTCATATTTTGTTCAATGTACTGTACCTTTAGACAGACAAAGGACTGGGAATCTGCAGCAACAATTATTGGTTGATCTAAAATATTAACTAATGTACAGGTAAGAAACAGATGTTGAATCATTTGTCATTTGTCATTCAACATTTCTCTTCCTCTATATCTCTTTGGTTTTAGGCCAGCACCCCTTGAGCATGAGGGCGTTCATCCTAGCCCATAGAAGAGTAAAGAGTAAAGCACCTCGCAGCACTGGCAGGACAGCGGGTCTACTTTCGGCTTACCTGGGACCCTGATATATTTTCCCATATCAAGGGGATTAATGTCAAAATCTAATTAATCCAAAATGCCCCTGCCAAAGCAAATAGAAAAACGTAAACAAACCCAACCATTAGTGTTACCAAAAAGCCCAAACACATAACTGGCTGATCATGACATTTAGCTGGTGGTTTTAGAAGTCATCGGTTTCCTGTGATTTCTTGCTGTGACAGGTGTATAAGGTGTAGGATCTTGCTCTGACATGTCTACAACAAAACTTCCTTGGAGTTTAATGATGTGGGAGCCCAGCTGAGGGACCTATCTTTTTTTTTTAATAGTCAGTATTGACTAGTCATTTTGAAATGTTTGCTTTGAAAAGGACACACTATTTATTTTTTCTTTCCATTTAAATATCAAAAATGAAAGACCACACTCTAGCTCTAAACAATAATCCATACAATGAATAACCACCCAGCAGCATAACAAGTTTCCTCATTCAAATGAAGAAATATTTTCAGCTCTGGAGATTAAGTAGCCACGAAGTCTGCCCCTTTATCCATCAATCCTGACAAATCCTACCGAGTCATTATAACCTAGGGAGTAAATAAAAATCTTCTAGTATATTTTTTTTTCCACAAACATTTCAACCACTTACATGAAATGCAGCTATTTCAGGGGTTTATAGGAAGTGCACCTTATTTTCTTTGCACTGGAGGATTTCACTTTGCAGTATCCTCGCCTTCACCCCTTAAACACAACTAAATCCCATAAGTGATCCCACGATGATGCAGTTTAGCACAGTGCTATTATTTTCAGTGAAGCAGCAAGTGCAGCTATGTGAGCATTTGAAAATACATGAGTCTTGCCAGCTTGTGAGAGGAACCCAAAAACTGAGCCTTGTGCATTTTAGAGAGAAAAAAAAAACACTCCAAAATAACAATAAGAAAAAAGTGCTACTTTAAACTACTTTAGAAATTAGCCTGTGTTATCATAATAAAGACTGCCTCATATGCACAGATATAAGGAAATCCCTTCCTAAGGAACCAAGCCCTTTGCTACTAACTAATATCCTCTCCGATTGCATTGGCTCCGCTCTCTGCATCTTAACTGTCTTCCTGCCACCTCCTGGGGAATCTCACTGCAAGGACCTTCCCATGCGCTTCCCTTCTGGAATCACATCCATCATCCACGTCAGACCTGGTGGGGTGAGAAAGTTCCCCGGTCCCAACACTCCTGCTTAGAGCGTCTTGCTGATGGCTTGAAAAATGTAAGGCGTCAATTAAGCCATTCAAATGCAAAACAGCATAACTAGCTGTAGCTTTGCAGGAAAGTGGTTCTGCCATTTACTGCAAGAGGTGCTCGGCTGCATTTACAGCACATCTCCCCATCATAAGACTGTCTGTGAGTTCACTGGGTGGTGAAAAGTTTTCAGCCTTAAGAAGTTCTCAGAGCTTATTTGAACAATATTTAATAGCAAGTTTCTTTCTTTGCTATTAGACTGAAATATCTAAAAAATGCCCTATTTTCACAGTGAAAAACAACCCAATCAACACTTTTAATTTCTTGGCTTCGTGGATTCTCTCCTCTCTTTTCAGTAATTGTGGGTCTTTAGATCTGTGCAGCTCAAGTCCAAGCTCAGCACAGAAAAGGAGTCTTCCTAATGTGTTATTTCCTAAGAATCTGAATATATTTATAGGAACTAAGTGAGGTCTTTTCAGACTTGAGATCTCCTTGCTGGCTGATGGTTTCAGTCCAGGTCTGCTGAGTGTCAGCTGTGCTGACTTGAAGGGAGTTTCACCAAATTATATGAGCAAAAGGTCTCTTATTCAAACAGCATTCCTGACTTACTCGAGGACAAGATAATCACAGTAGAGAAGATGTATTTGCCTGTCAGTATTCCTTTCCTTTCTTTAAGGTCAAAATGTTAAATATTACCTTAACTGAGACTGCCAGAGCTTGCACTTCCCATGGAATATCTTAGGGACCACACTTTTTGGCCAGACAATGTGATACTCCTGTTTTCAGGAATTCTTTCCATTTGGGTTTCACTCTCACAGCCAAAAGGACAAGGTTTGGTGTATGTATTAAATCTCATTGTAGATGACCTCTGTTAACAATCAGCTAAATGAAACTATCACTGCTGCATCCCTCCACTCGTTTTGACCAACAGCCTTCTATCTCAAGACTTACTCTTATTTTTTTCCTTCCAACCTCTTTCTCCTTTTTCAGTGGATCCATCTCTACAGTGATTTTGTCTCTGCCTATATCATCTCAGTTTCTGCCTTTGTCCTCCTTCTGTCCTCCATCACCATTTTTCAGTAAATAACACTCCTGAGACAATAACGGTGCTCAGTATGATTTACCTGCATTTCTTACCAGCTTCTTAATGTTCAGCCTCCATTTTTGTGCCCACTGCCAAGTGGTTTGGTCATTGTGTCACCGAGTTGAAGCAGCTCTTCATTTACCTGCATTTTCCAGAGAGAGAGAAGAACTTAAAAACTGATGTTTCCTTCAAAAAATAACCTCACAATGTTCAAGCATGTGCTTGGTGCTTTTCCAGAATGCATACTTGATTCTCCAATATAGAAACGCTGTGGTATCTAAAACTGAAGTGTGATGGTTTCCTATCCAAAGAATTATCAACAGCACTATCACTAACAGTGCACCGATGCAGAAAATAGCAAAAGCTAATTCAATATGGAGAAAAAGGTTGTCGATGGAAAAACAAAGAAAAATATCTTTTATTTACCTGATCCTATAACATCGTTAGCAGTAAAAGGATGGCAAGGAAAGAAAAATCAAGTGCTGAATCATGAAAAGAGTCAGCAGATCAAGGTCTTTCTTCCAAAAAAATCTTTAGCAGGGAAAAGAAGAAACAGTGGATATTATTTCCAATTATTTCTCAAATTGGAACAGAGAAAGGAAAATAAAAAATACACACACACCAAAAAAAAAAACAAAAAAATCCCTGACTTGGTGCTACTGGAGTTTGTAGCTGGAAGGAAAGTCCTTGCTTATATTGAAGTAAAGTTCTGAAAATAAGCAAAGAACAGATTTATTGATTTTTGGTGAAGTCTGGGTGTAAAAAAGAGAAAGAATAAAGAAGTGCTCTTTGCCCGCTATGTCCAAATGACATCCCCAGTGGCCTTCTTAATGGTGGGGGAGGGGAGGGGGCAGGTGCCTACCCCGGCACATGGACACAACTGCCCTTAGGCTAGGGCTAATGGTATTGGCTGAGCCTGCTGTAAGCCTCTCTTTTCTAATAGCCAACTTTCTCTGTGCGAGAAGACAGACAGATATTGATTGGTCCAAATGCCCTTGAGTTGACAACATCTGAAATGAAAATCCACAAGGCTAGCACAAACTTTCTGCAAGTTCAATTTCTGGAATCTGATTATGAGGCTGGGCTGCGAAACCGTTCATACATGTAAAAGCTCTCCTTTTGTCGCAGGCTTTTTACGTGCCATTATCGGGAGGTAAGCAAAGTCGTCAGATTTGCTAGACAAATGGCAGCTTTAAGAGGCAATTTATGGGTAATAGCGTTCTCGTTTAAAAGAGAGAGGAAACCACCTCCACTGCCATGTTTACCGACAACGGGTCTAATCCGCAAAGACACAGGTCACATTCCCAAGCTCTAAGCAATAATTAGATACAAATAAATAAAATAAGCATTCCCTTTTCATCTGCTGTGACAAAGGGCGCTTTCAAAAGTTCCTCGGTGATGACAGAGAAAGTCATACCCACCTGAGAGAGTTTACCTTCCAGGGAAGTTACTTCATGCAGTGTCCAAGGTTCAGACTCACACTGACTATGAGCAAGTCCCATTTTATTTTCTAATGTCTTTGTTGTCCTGAGTTAATATACTGAAGACACAGTTTGCAAACACTAAGGATGGGGAAAGAAGAATGCTGGAGGAGTTTATTAGTATCTTATTAAACATTACTTTTTATTCTGCAAATTCCTCCTAAATCAATACACTGACAACTATTGTATAAAGCTTAAATAAAGCGTTATTAAACTGGAAGAAGTGTTCATGTCTTAATGGGCTATTTAGAAGCACAAAAGGTACAGTCTTAAGAATCAGGCTGATGCCAGGTAAAGTACATTAAATTTATTCAGTCATTGATTTGTTATGTTGATCCTCCATGGCTTCATGTTTCTTTTCTCATTAATCTTAGTTAACCCTCTCAAAACAATGCCAACGCCGTTGTTTGATGTATTGAAGATCCAACACGCAGAGTGATGCTGCTTTCAAGACTATGATTCCTGCCATCAGTAGGGCTAACGTCACAGAACCAGAGAACATTTTTTGATTATTTTTGTGTTAAACTCAAAAAGGAAAGTCTTCCCTCAAATGGAGAAACAAAGAAGTTGCCCTGAGACAGGACATCTGAATGATCTGGTTGTGGAGTATTAATAGATCTGCTGGAGGTCTTCTGCAGAGCAAGCAGCAAACCTCCTGGTCTTTTCACCAAAAGCCATCTCCAGAAGAAAGCCACTATAAAGGAAGGCAGAAAGCTGCAAAGAATGATCTTAATTTCAAAATTAAGAGCGCTGCCTATAAGCTGCCACACTTTGATTTGAAATGACTCTTGCTAAAATATTTCCACGTTCTACCTGCAGCTCCTTCCTCTCCACCCTATAGGAGCACTTCTGTAGAGAAGCTGGTCAAAGGGGAGGAGAACCAACCTGCTGGAGGAACCAACAGCAAATGTGCACTAACGGGAGCACAACCACTCTGTGGGAGGTGGCACTTGCCATGAAACACCATCTTTTCCCAGGGGCCTGATCCAGGCTTAGCCCAACACTCCTGTGGACTTCAAGTTGGACAGGCAGAAACTGAAGTGCTGTCATTACTAGACATTTCTGGAAATCTTTTCTGGTCTCTCTTGTCAAGTACAATATATTTGCCACCATATGTCACGAGATGTGACAGATATCAGCTGTTCAAACTAAATGGCCTACTTCAATAGTTTCTCTTGCTGCAAAATCATAGCTAGGTTCACAGTCATTCCTGAGGATGCAAACAAACTATTCTTTTGCTGCACATCAGCTCTATGGGCTTTTATTTTTTCATCCTGCTTTATTTAAAATCTGTCTTTTAATTATCAGGTTCGAACTTCTGCCTCCTATTTTTCAGCATTCTTTGATTCCCAACAATGCACTGTCAATACAAGACAAAAATGAAATAATTTCCCAGGCTTCCGTTTTGCTGATAATTATTTGTAGACAGTAGGAGATCAGGACACAGATGGAGAATGCATGTCCACATTCATATCCATGGTGGTTGCTCTCAGCATCAAGGGGGAAGTGTTTTAGCCGAGGACAGACTATGGAGTAAACATTAACAGCAAATGTGAGCCTTGTTTCTGTAAATCCATCCCTTGAAACTGTTTCTTCCTTCACTACCAGTCTTTCCAATCTTTTGTCTCTTCAAATAGCTGTGATAATATTAAAACCATGCTTCACGGTAAACAGCATTTCTGGGATTTTCCTAAGAGATGTGGCTTAGGATAAGAAAGTGCAATTGAGTTAAAGCAGTAGGAGAGCCCAGAGTCCGTGGGGTTTGTTGTGATCAGTTGACCACTTCCCAGTAGGCATCTCCGCAGTCGCTGAGAATTACTAAACACCATTTCAAGGAATATAGGTAATTCATTCAACCAAAAAAAAGCCCAAACAAAATAACCCCAGCATAAAATACATTTTAAAAAACCCTACTGGCTTCTGAAAAGTGGAAATCTGTCGAGCTTGCTTTGAATCACTCCCGGTGTACTCAGCTAAGTGAAAGTCAGACGGACAAAATTTCTTCACATGTGCATGGATTACAAAATTAGTATTTCTGTGACTACTGAAACATTTTCTAGATAGAGAAAAGACAAAGCTGGTTTCATTTTCCCCAAAATACATAGAACATATCACTTCTTTCGTGCAAGTATGTCACAGCACTTTAGGGAGAAAATAAGAATTCACTATTTGACACAACAATTCGGAACAGAAGCTGCAGCTGAAGCACTTCCTTGCTGTCAGATAAAAGTGTGTCAGGTTTGCCCTGCATTAAGCATGGCTCTCTGAGGCCTGGCTGTGATTTTTGCTGGATTGCCGACAGAAACTTCCTAATCCCTGCCACATTTTCTCCTAATTTTTCACGCTGACTTGAAGCAAGCCGATAGGAGCCAGGACAAACAGCTGAGGAGCCCTCAGGTACAGCTCACACCATTCTCACTCCCCTCTCTTTTCACTTAAAGAGTCTCTGAACTAACACCAAAAACAGAAAAAAAAACTCTTAAAAATTTCTCAGCAGGACTTCCAAAGCCACTACTGACACATAAATGCATTTATATTTCTCCATACAGATGCCACACACCTTCCTAAAATACTAGGGCATGCAAAATGGACTGAGCACTCTCTGCTCTTATTTTACCATTATTGCACTTCTAAGACAATACCGTGCTACCTCTACAAAGAACGATAGGGCAGGCAGGCTGGAGTAGCTGCAGGGGATCCTATGCCTGTTGACTGCCAAAGCTGCTTACTACTTAACAACTGATCAACTGGCCCCCAAGGCAACAGCTTAACAAGCCCCAGTAGAAGTGGACTCAAGATTTCTTCCTCAGCAAAGAAAATGAAACCATTTACCAGGTATGACCAATATCTAGGAATCAAGGCTAGCCACACCAACAGCACTTCAGCTCCTGAGCTCTTTAGGAGCAGCAAGGTATTTTCAGCCTGAATTCCTAAAGCCAAGCGTGGATTACTGATATCACAGCAGGTTGGGGGGCTGCTGCCCGCACCGTGCCCCTGACCCCAGGGCCAGGAGGGCAGCTCGGGGCAGCGCTGTGCCTGTGTGTCTCAGAGCAGACAGACAGAAAGGGGGAATTCGGCATCACAACGCGGCCATTCCTCTGGGGTGAGATGTGGCAGCTGTTTACCAGCGCAAAGCAATTCTGTGCAGCAGTTCAGGAGAGGAAATGAAGAATGCGGTACTCGGCTGGAACTACAGGGGGGATTTTAGGAAGGCAGAATTTAATTACCCAAGCTGGATTTTGGCCAGGACACCAGGGCTCACACCTCTGCTCTCACAAAAAGTGCCAAGGGGTCTTTAATAGCAACAAACAGTCAAGATTTGGGGGTAGTGTTTCTCCTCAACAACAGTGTCCTAACATTCTCCTTCAGAGTGCTAACAAAACTTTACCCAAAAGTCACCGGTTTTGCAGTTCTGAAGCAGAGATACTGTGAAGGACAACTTTTCAGATGAAATTTCTGTTTATCTCAGGGCCTTCTAGGGAAAGCAGCCTTCTAACACTTCTTCAGGGCTACTGCAGGATATGAAAGCAGTATTTATTTGCCATTTTCAGGCAGGGTAGGCCTCAGAGACTGGCACCTAATATATGCAGATTAGCTGCATCAGCCTCACAATCTACCCATAGCCCAACACATTTCTTAGAGCACCTACACCCCAGTTCTTCCACTCCTCAAGTCAGCAAATTTCTTCTTATGAGAATTTTTTTGGAACGTTTCAAAAGGGAACATGAAGGTGGAGGAGGGGTGGTATTTCTCAATTTATTTCTTCTTATAGTTTTAATCCTGCAACCGTCAGGAGAGGTGTGAAGAAAACCTGCAAGGACGCACTGCATTTGCAAATTGGAGTGACCTGTTGACAGCCCTCCATCCTGCGCACAGATTTATTAGCATATGTTACTCAGTATGTTTAGTGCAGCGTTATTGCATGACTAAGCAAGAGTCCTCCACTTCAGATCAGCTCTCCGTTTTCTACCATTTCTTACTTAGTCCTGCTCTCCAAATCAAGCCTGCAGCTTTTGTAACGCAGTTTGATTCATTCTTCCTGCTCTTCATTTCTGGATCATTATTCACCATCTCCCTTTATGAAGTGAACTAAAGAACTTGACAATAACGAGTCTGCAGACTGCTGAAATGTCTGTATTAAGTTAACCAGTAAGTGTCACATCATTTCTCTCTATTTTCTACTTCTAACAAACCTCTTTGTGCTAAGATTGGAGCAGAGCTGGTTTCCAATCTGTGCCTCCACACTGCCTTCTACAGAATTACTCATAAGCATTTCTGTGAAAATCAAATTGTTACTAACAGTGTTTATACTGAACAAGATACCAATACTGCAAGCCCAGGAAATGCCCAAAGACTCTTCCACTAATAAAGCCTTCTTCGAAATAGTGAGGTTTTGAAATTCTAAGTTGAAAATGCTTGTGATGACTTCTGAGAAGGTCAGAGTCCTCCAGAAGGGAAAACCACGTAGTTCTGAGGCTCTAAGCTCTTGGGAAGCACTGTGCCATGTTTCAGAGGCAGCTTTTTGTTGTTCAACAAGATCCAGCTTTTCTTACAAATGTTCAAACTTACGTATCCTAATCAGGTTTGCAAGTCGTAATCCCTATCCCAACACTCAACCTGCAGGAAGATGTAAGGATCTTTAGGATCCTTCTCAGTAGGTTCCAGTGAGCAAAAACAGAGCTTTAAAAGCAAGAAACTTGTTTCACATAGTACTCAGTATCACATTCAACACATGAGAAAATGGATGACATGCTACGTACACATGATCTCAGCAAAAGGAGAACAAAAAGTCTTACTCAACAGAAGTATAAATGAAATCTTTAACTCTAAATTCTAGGCATGACTGCGCAGTGATGCTGTACCACCACGTGAAATGTGAGCTGCACATCTGCCTGCACCAAGAGGATTTCAATATCACAAGTCTTAATGATTTCTATTGCCTCATTGTAGAATCCTCTGAAAGAAAACACAGGACTGGATCAATGTAGTCATTGACCGACTCTGTGTATGTATAACTGCTGCACATTAATACAATCTGTATTCAACTGGAATGTTCTTCAGAATTGAGACTAGAAGCATAGCAATTCAACATTCACCTTAACCTGAGCAGCAGCTGAATTGACTTTTCCATCTCTGTTTTCAATTAAAAACTGCCGGCTCCATTGCAAGGCAGTGTTGCAAGCCCCCAAGCACCCTCCCCATAAAATGTAGTGCATCTTAGGGTGAATTAACCCCGCTAGACAAACCTTCATAGAATGCATCTGCACCATTTAAAAGTACTTTGCACTTCTAAAGCACCTCTGCAGAGTATACTGATCTATAGGTGCTTTATATAAACTTTTAAACCTCACAGGAAATGGTGTGAGATAAGAATCAATATTCACAGTTTATAGACAAGCAACCAGATTAAACAACATACCAAAGGCTACAGATTTTT
The DNA here is from genome assembly GCA_016647715.1 of Pavo muticus. Lineage (NCBI taxonomy): Eukaryota > Metazoa > Chordata > Aves > Galliformes > Phasianidae > Pavo > Pavo muticus. Next base: position 2,056,921 of record JACDJE010000048.1, read on the forward strand.
GTACCACGTGGCCACTAACTGCAATGCTATTCCATTGCTGGAATGCATACAGGATAGCCTCCTAAGCTATAAAACTCATCCTTCTCTCAGGCAACATGAACCTGCCTGTAGCATGTAACTACTCTCCAACTTTCCAGCCTGCTTCTTTTCATCTGTTTGTTTTACTGACCCTCTGTCTCACCTCTGTAACATGGAAACCCAGACAGACCATCAAGTCCTGCTTTCTGACATGGCAGAGCGTGGGGATTAGAGAATAACAGTTCAGCCTGTAAAAGTAAATTACACATACTGTACACGCCATAGTGCATTTTATGTGCTGCAGAAGAGATCTTGTCAGTGCAGCTGAGGGCTGAACAGGGTCCTAGGTGTTACGTTGTTTATTTCGATGGAAAAGTGACCAGACGGAGGAAATCCCTATGACCAATAAAATTAACACCACAGTTCACTGGTACCCAGAGGGCAGAGCAAGCCTGGGGGATGGATACCTGGCAACAAACGCTCCACCAAGCCAAGATAACTACTCAGAGTAAACAGAATCTCAAACGCAACTGTGAATAGAAGTGAAACGCTAAGTATCTTTGTGAGTGCTCCTCTTGAAGTTAGATTCGTTCATTGTTTGGTCCATTTATATATTCTTTTGCACAGAAAAACAAGCAAAAGCTACTTCTGTGCCAGGGGGCTGTTTGTAAAGAGCAATAAGAGTAAATGTACAGAGAATGTTTAACCTTTGAATATCCAGAATACAGAAAATGCGATTGCAAATTGTGCTTCCATGTGATTGAGGCACAGCTTTGGAAGTTTCAGTTTGGTATGCTTCAATAGTAAACCTTCCTTTCCAATGGGTGGAGGGAGTAAATTGGCAGGGTGATGCAAACTGCCATTACCCATGGTACCGCTACTGACAAAGATACTGCTGCAGAACGCCGTCTTTGGTATATTCCTTCTATATTGATTGATGATGCCTTTTAACAAATAATTAAAAAGTGCATGCATCAAAATAATGATAAGCTTTGAATATGAAAAATCAGCACTTTTTTTTTTCTTGCTTCACCTTCATTGAAACTAATAATTCTAATGATACCTTTGGAGACCAGATCAATCATGGGAGTCATTTCTGCCATTTTGGGTTATTCAGGAATTTAAAGCAGAGATCATTGCTTTTTGGTGCAATGCCACACAAGATCTACCAGGTTTCAGCAAAAATATGGGCCCTAGCTGTGACTTCTGTGAGATAAATACAAACTTTCCCCATGTTCACATATCTAGCACACAGTCACCACAACTCTTTGGGGGTATCATGTTTGCATGTAGGTACCCTTAGCCAGAGATTTATCTAGTGTCACTATATACATGCTACAAACATCAGCTTCATTTTTCTTTCAGAAGAACATGAAGGAATCAATTTTTATTATCTCAGCTATAAAGCTCTTCTAATTTTTTTAATTATTTTTTAAAAATCTTCTCCCTCCCCTTGATTTTCTACTTGGTGTAATTTCAGAAGCTCTTGGCAGCCATTTCCCAGTTATTAGCAACACTCAAATGAGACAAAAGGTTACCACACATACATAATTAAGTACTTACAAGGCTGAACCAGGGCTAAAAAATACACTTCTAAAATTCAGTATCTAGCTATTTATAGGTATGTTTGTGCTTTTGCCTCTGTGTCTTACTTCAGAATGAAAAATTTTGGAAAAACTTGTTAGGTTGTCTAGACTGAGGTTAGATGCCTTGAAACCTTTTTGAAGGTATTAATTCTAGCCCCCAAAACGGAGTTCGCAAATATTTTCATGTCTAGGAGTATCCACATTTTTTTCTTTTCCAGTGAAAGAATTTCGCTTAACATCATGGGTCAATCAAGTGTTTTAGTCTCAGGAGAAAGTGGAAGAAATCACTTGAAAATGGCTGGAAAAAATCTTAGTTCCAGAAGGAGTTTTGAAAAGGTGGACTCAAGGTCAGCAAAGTGCTAAACGCTGTTCCCGACTCTTGCCAATCCCTTGGTGCTCCCGTTCATACAGCAAGTTGATTAGAACAAGCAGAGCAGGCTGCCTTAAAGATGCCCTGTAATTGGCCACAGTGCATCTGTTAGACTCGTAAAAATAAGGTATATCTTATGGAAAAGGGAGGCATATGTCTTCATGTTTTAGAAGAGGAAGAGCATATGGCCTGTGTATTAAAAGACATAAATATATAAGCTGTGATTCAAGTCATCAAGACTCTCAAATATGTAGTTTTTTAAATCCCTTTCAGTTTCCCTTAGATATCTGGAAAATGATGCAACTTATATGCCTTGTCAAAGTAGAAAGTGGCCTTTATATGACAAAACTATTTTTCCAAAGAGAATTTAACCATGGAACAGAAGCATTTCTGAGCTTTGTTACTCTTATTCTGTTAAGTATGTACGCATAAAGTACAATGATCAAACTAATGAATGTCGTAGTATTTTGGAGGTGACTCTCCAATCCAGAAAGCAAATACTGCTATATTGACTAAACTGACATTATTATGTGCCAACCAGTCATTTTTATATTAAGAATTAGCTAGTACGTTCAGAATTGATTATAAAACCAAATGCTCTTGGGATCCCCTACACTGATAATAAACCCAACAAGCTCCCAGGAAAGCTAAGCAAACTGTACAATATATTTGTTACTCTTTTATAACGCTGTCTGAATTTCGCAAGGAACTTTATTTTGTCTCTAACAGAAAAAAAACCCAACAATCTAATGCTCACCCCTTTAGCAGCACTAATGATCACCGAAACTGCAAATGATTGGGCAATAACTCCATTCCAAATGTACCTGTGCAAAATTTATTTTTCCATGCTCAACTGGAGCATCTGTATTTCTATAGATTTTCTATCTAACAAGATTTTAAAAACTACAAAGTTACCTGTAAGCTTTTTAGTTTGTATGGATTTCTTCTGAAAAAGCATGAGTTACTGTGCTGGAATTCCATGACTGCTCATGCAGAAGGCCAGACTGGATGACCACAATAGTAGGTCTTAAAATCTATGAGTCAATTAATATATGAATCTGATACAGCGTAGAGGCTTGTTTTCACAGATTCACTTGAGATTAAATATAAATGCTAAATCTTTAATTATTTTAACATCTGATATTTGTCAAGAAAATTACCTCAAAATCAAACCGTGACTTTCCACCCTGGTGAAAACATTTAATTACACTAATTACTAGTAAAATTACACTAACTACTAGTTCAGTCTGGCCTGAAATGCTTTTGGTTAGTGTTAAATACTGACATGTCTACCAATCATCCCCCTGGGCTCCAGCACTCAGGAATGTTTCCCAGTTCTACCAAGGAAACTGCCAATGCATTCACCTGCATCAGAGGTACTACCACCACCAACCTGCGCCTTGTGATCCCAGAAGTATCCCCAAAGAGCTGAAGAGTAATGAACATGATCATCAAGAATTCAAGGACCTTTCAGAAGAGCTACCGTGGAGTTTATTTTTATAAGCTTAAGAAGTTCCCTAAAATGCCCTCGAAAGAAAAACTCTAAATCAATAAAACAGCCGTCAGTGACAATACACCTACAAAGCCAGCAGTTACGTTCAAATAAAAGGAAGCAATGCTCCAACACACCACCAACAGAAGGTATTCTGATTATTGATAAAGCCACCTTACTGCTGAGGACCTGACAGCTTTTCAGTACCGTGACTCACAAGGAGACGTTAGGACCAAGAGAACATCATTTTCTTTAGGTGTCCATTTTCTTATGGTTAGGGTTAGAGTTAGGGTTATGGTTAGGCATCAATACTCCTTCAACCTATTTTCCTAGCTGCATCTGATGATTTCTTCAGGAAAATCCTTCTGCATTGCAAAGAATTTTTTTTGGATGTGGTCTCACAGAAAAGTGAGCCAAGAAATAGAAGACTGTAATTGTCTGCAGGGAAGCAGAGCGTTGTTCTAAAGTGAGGCATTTGCAAAAATCAGTGTTAAGTTTCACTTCCAGTTATTAAGGTGAGAGTGATCACAATAAGCTGAGATAGCATTATGTTGTTCTCGTTTGCTTGTATTCTACATTTTCATCATGACAGTAAAAACAGCTCTCTGGAATTGTTCTAGCTCTGCATAGCTATGAGTAGTAAGGTGAAAAACAGCAGAAAAAAATAACATTCAGCCTTGCAATGTGTTACTGAACACTGTGATAAAAACTGGCTTTCATTTCAACAAGTTCACATATTTAAGGATCACTCATTCTGCATGCATAACTCATTCTTACACCCTGAGTCTCACTTACGCAGGAAGGCAGCCCTGTTTTGAATGCACGTTGGGATAAAAATGAGTGCCTTTGCTTTAACATGAAGAATTCAACAACCCCTGGTCCTGATCAGAGCCTATTACTGCCAAAGTTGCTGGCTCCAGCTAAAGAGAGAAATTTATGGAGAGATAATTAATTTATACCTATTTAGAACTGATTCTATGATTCTCTGAAAAATCTTAAACATGATTTAAAAGAAAAAAAGAAAAAAAAGTGCATTGTCCAAAAATCAGTATGAGATGGCTTAGTTAGAAGTTAGAAGGGGAGAGCCCAGGCTGCAGATGTAACCTTACCTGGAGAACTCCTCCCTGCAGAGATACCAGAAGAAAAAAACACACATGCTGGTAGAAAGATGTAGTCAAATGCAAAGCACTCTTCAAGCTGGTAGTTCTGATCTCCTCTAATCTCCCTCTCTTGATTAACAGTAAGGGCTTCTGCAAAGGACAATTGACATGGTGCAATAGGTCATTTTCAAGTCCCAACCTTGACAGAGTAATCAGATACACGGCATGCTTAATAGAGGTCAGTTAATGCAAAGATTAAAATTAACTGGAAGTCAATAAGGGAATAATAAAGGGAAATGATCATCCTGTTGCTCCTACTTTGAAAGAGTAAACCTTACGTTGCAGGCCAGTAGTAAAAAATGTAGTCACAAGTGATCCGATAGGCCTTCATAAGCCCTCCAGCAAACAATTTAATGATTTCAGGTACCTTTTAAACTAAGTGGCCAATCACTGTTAAATCCTTTGGTATTCGTTGTAATAACATTGATCACGATGAACTCTTTCGGTATTAATGTGGATGTAATATATACCTTTTTAATTATAGAACAAGAAAATCCAATTACCCCTTTGCCTCATCAAAGTTCTTTGCTAGCTGTGACTATTTAAACATACATTATGAAACATTCAAGCGGAGAGATTTTAGTGCAAAGCAAGGGCTAGATCCTGCTGGATACCAACCATGGGCATTTCAGTGCCAAGCACCCCAAAAGGTGCGTGGTTCCTGGCAGCATCGGGCCTCCGTAGCACATGGGAAGATGGAGAGAGTAAGGAGCAGCTCCAGGGAGAACCTGATGGAAAGGGCAGAAAGCATTTGTTTATGTAACGGAATGGAAGCTGTTCTGAATAGTTAATACAGTTGGTTAGGACACAGTTTGTTCGGCAGGAAAGGATGCTTAGGGCCATGATTTAGCAGAGGGTGTTAGAGTTAGGGTAGTATGGTTAGGTTGCAGTTGGACTTGATGATCTTGAAGGTCTTTTCCAACCTGAGCAATTCTATGATTCTGATTCTATTCTATGATGTACTGAGCGTATTGGTGTTGTTTTATTCCATGTGCCATGGGCATAACACTCCACGTTTTTGACCAGGCTGCAGGAAATCATCTGTGTTCCAGCCCAGGTCAGTGGGGAGCAGCAGCTCACATCCTGGATGACACTAACCCAACACACAGCCCAGCAGCCCACGTGAACTCATCCATCTTGCTGGACAGAGATCTGCTCAACCACCTACACTGCTGTGTGGGCAGCGACTGCTTACATGTGTAAGACCACCGAGACTCCCCCTTCAATCAATAACCAGAAAGAAATATCCAGAGAAAAACATATAGATATTCCTTCCCAAGAGATCAAGTGCTGTTTTGTTATTCAGTTCCTACTTTTGGGAAAACTGACAAGCTGAGCACAGAGTTCAAAATGGAACTGTTGGGAAATAGGAGCAAAAAATATAAAGTTCTGGAATTAAATAGCTCCTTTTTCAGTTGATCCTCTACTGTAAATAAAGCTAGTTTCAGAAATATATAATTATACCGTGTATCACTCAACTCCCCAGACACAGTGGGAATCAACCCTTTTGAAGCATGAGATCACTCCATACCTAATGATTACTCTTCATTAATTGATTAAAAAAACACAGGGGTTTGTTGAAATACATTTAGAATTGTTCCTTCCTAGCAACTGGCCAATCAAAACTCAACTCTGAGAATTTATATTCTAATGTTTTGTGACCAACCTATTATTTCAGTTCCATAAAAGTAGTATTTACCAGATCAGGTCCAATAGAACTTTTTCTTCATAGAGTCCCCAGGGCAGGGTATGAAATATTGCAGGAATCTGCTATGGAAATGAGCAGTTTGGTATTTTCTCTTTGTTCAGTCCAAAACCAATCCAGAATCAAGCAAACAAGAAAATATCATGGCACCAGTAGATTAATCTAATTCATATAACATAATTGTCCAAAATGGCAAGTTGTGATGGAGGAGACAAAACACAGTGCCTGGAGGTAGGTATGCTATCTTGCTGGGGATTGAGTGAGTTGTGTCCTATGACATAAACGCACCAGAATATATAATGTATACCTTAACATACCTGAACAATACATGCTTTTACAGCAAAAAGACTTTTGATCGTGTCTGACTGTAATTTGCAACTTATAGCTGAACATTTATGAGCTCCTTTGCAGCTAGAACCCACTAATCTCGAAAGCAGCATTCAATACCAAATTTTCACAATGCTTTAGTACTACATGAGGCAGTGTAGGATTAATAAAGATATTTTCAACGCAGAAAACCTCGCTCTTTCTTTAAAAATTACATTCTATATTCTTTTCCTAAAGATTATTTGAATAAAGCCTCATTACTCACAGTCCAAAGAAGTTCATTAGGAGGAGATCACTTTGGAAAGCATTCAGCTAACTAGCCTTTCTTCTCAGCAGTGAATTACATTAGCTACTTCCTAGTTATTTAAATCTTGAAATAAAAGATGTAAACGCTACAGTGACATCTTAAGATCATTGGTAAGGCAGGTCTTGCATGCACAAAAATGCCCAGCTGGTCTGGAGATAAAACAGATTGATAATTAGTTGCAAAATGTAACATTTCATCAGGAATATTTTGAGTAATCCAATTTATCTTTGTCAGATATGCGGCATTTCTTTTTTTTTTTTTCTTTTTTCCTTCGGAGACTCTTTGTTCTTTAACATAATATTATAATTCCAGCCTCCTAATTAAAGCGCCGGTCGGCCGGCCCTGCCTCGGTGCCCCGCCGTGGATGGCAGGCTGGCGGAGAAGGTGCGTGCCCCGAGCCACGCGCACCCGCTGCCTCCACCGCCCCGCGGAGCCGGAGCCGGTGTGATACCAGGAGATCAAAGCCGGCTGGGTGGCAGGGAGGAGGCCTGGCTCTGTGGCTGGGCTGCGCGAGCGGGGCTGGCGTGCAGCAGCTGGGACTGCTGCTTCTTTGCGCTCTCAAAGCCCGGCAGTATGGGATCCTACTGCCACGGGTTTTCTAATTAACTGATGGAAATGCGCTGTCCTTCCTGGCTGCCTGCAGCGGTGCTGGGGTCCCGTGGGATGTGCCTCAGCTGGGATGTCCCCCTCCAATGGGTGAGGGCTGCCTGGGTTTGCCACTGCCCTCTCCAAGATGCCCGCTGGTCTCACTGCCCCAACCTTTAGCCCCAGTGCAGAGAAGGATGTTCCCTAAGCGAACACCGCTCTTTGATGCACTGTAGATGTAGCAAAGACATGGCAGGAGTCCTGCAGTGGCTCTCGCAGAGCCACCAAGTGCGTGTTGGGAAGTCCTGCCCAGCTCATTTCCCAGCCGTGAACCGCAAGTGGCAGAGAACAGCTTGCAAATGCCAGGATGCATTTTCAGCCACATTTTAGCAAAGCTGTTTTCTCAGAAGCAATCCAACAACCAAATATCTCACCTGCCATAAACAAGGCTGAAAGGTTTTCTGTCGGCTCTTGCAAGCAGTGTGAGATTTCCCTCCATGAGTGCCCATGTATTGCACAGTGCTTGTGACCTGCAACAAGAACTCACACCCATCTCGTGCTCTTGGCTATTCCTTGTACAATTCCTGAAACACACTCTTTTCACAGACAAGATTTTGACTTTCCTAATTTCAACTCATATTTATGAAAATAAAATCAATCTGGGGACCTAGATTAAAGTTTCTTGCTCATTCTTTCCCAAACTACCTTCAAGAAGCGATGGAAGTCATGTAGCCTTATCAAGCTGCACCTCTGATATGATAATGATAGCTGTACCGCCCAGAAAGTAGGTCACAGTAATTCTTCATAGCAGTTTTTGTAACCTACTCAGGGACTACAAGGCCAGCTATTTTAAAGATAATTCTGAATTTCTTTAATAAGATTTTATTGGATTCAGATAATTGATCCGATTATTGAAACCTGGGGAAAGTGCTATTGACCTGAATATATAAACCAGTAGTTCTCTTTCTTAAATGAATGTAGGTCATTAAAAACTTATTGCCTTTGCTTAGAGTTAGGAAAACTGCCCACTGCAGACCCAACAAAGGGGCACAGGTCTCACTCCCAGACAAGTCCCATAGCCCATCCTGTGTCTGCCCACAGCCTCCCAGTCACATGGGCAGCTCCTTCCACTTAATCTCACCATGGACTGGGGGTTCAGTGCCTGAACTGAGCTCATTACAACTGGTTTCATTTATGACAATGAGAACCATGGGTTTTGCTTTCTTTAAATCTTTTCTCATTTATAGTTTTCGTGGGCGACACCAGACGTCCAAATCTCCATAGCTCCTTGTCATCTTGTTTCCAGTACTCCATCTATTTCTGGCAATTCAGTGCTAGAAAAATCCACTTTCTTTTCCACCTTGCTCTTTGCTTACTTCCACAGAAAGCCATATCTACGAGATTTTTCTCCGTCATTTTTGAAATATTTATTTCCTCAGAATCCAGCCCTATCATCCTTCCACCTGCATGATGCTCTGTGGCCTTGAACACACACAGACAAAGGCTTTGCCTAGGTGTTGTGGAAGGAAAAAATCCCATTTCTCCACTTCTTGCAGTTTATCAAGTCTCGGTGTGGAGTGACCGGGTGCTCTGATTGCCTGGGTACGCCCTGCTGGTCGGGCCATTGCTCACCCTATTTCCTTGCTTTAATGCAATGCACTTGATTAGATCTCACACACCAGATACAGCACTGATGGCCATGATAGAAATAAGCACAGAGACAGAAAGCTGGAACATCCTCATTCCCACTGGTCATATATAACGTTACTGAAATTATTTGTACAGCGTGCCGGGGACAAGCCTCTATCATCCTGGATCAGTTCCTGATGACTGACCTTCTGCAGGAGCAGTGGATTGCATTCACGAGGAGTTAGAAAGAAAGACACAATTTTTTTTTCCAACTATAATCAGCTGTACTGTTGTAGAAACAAAACTTTTCTTTGACCTTAATCACCACACATTTAATTTGGCTATGCAGAGTTAACTTTTTGTTCGACTTGGATTTTGCTTTTTACATTATCTTTTTCCTTCTCGCAAACTCCAGGCACCACTTCTGCTGCCCTAAGTGTTTTCTCTTCTGTCCTGAAGCAAAAGTCTATCTCCAAACACTACCACGTCAGCTCCAAGCCGATGGCAATAATACCCGTCCTTCTGTAACCAACCCCTTGGAATCATTTGAAGCACTGGACAAGACTGTCCATGTGGGAAAGGACACAAAGACATCAAATATTGAGCAATTATAGAGTTTAAAACAAAGGCAACGAGCATGGCTTGTATTGCTTATCATTGGATTATGTTCTCGATACTGTGCTGAGGTCTCCTCCATCCCTGGTGCCCGGCTCTACTCAACAATATCCCTAAAGACCACTTGGGAAGAGTGGCCATTCTGACCTCACAACCCTGACAGCTCCCAGAGCTTTCCTCTAGACCTTGATAACCAATCTGTTCAGCAGTGCTTTGCTGTGATTTCCCCTTTGTTGCCACTGTTTATTTTGCTGTGGAATTACATGCTCTAATTGCGTAAATAAACAGTCAGAAACCAACCCAAACCGCTGGGCATCCTGAGGGCTTTCCCTTCCCTGCAGACTCACTGCCCATTTCCAGGTTCCCACTATCTTTGCTTTTCTCCTTTTGTTCCTTCTTGTACTGCCTAGAGGGGAGAATTTGTCACCGAGCGTGAGGAACGCTCCAACTCCTGAGAAAATCATAAACAGGCTGAAGTCCCCCATGAAAGAGGAAAACAAATGTGTGAAAGGCAAAATCCACCATCTTTAATTTATTTTTCATTGAAAAGCTGATTTGCACTCATCCTCAGAATCATCAAAAATGCCTCAGAGTGTTGCAAAGCACACGAGTGCTCAGGCCAACAACAAGAACACGCAGCCAGATTTGTCACCTGCACTCAGTGCCAAAGGAAATGATGACCCTACCTGCTCCATCCCCAGGGAAGCCCCAGGTGGGGGAGCAGGTCCCCATCCCAAAGGTAGGGAGCAACACGCAAACTCGGCCCATCTTTTCCAAGACATTGTCAGGTAAGATGTGAGAAAAGCGAATTCCCACAGGGTCACGATTTTTTCTAAAGCCTTTGAGAAAAAAAAATGACTTTGGAAGAGCCCTGCAGCATTCGATAGACACAACACCTTAACGCATCTAAATAAAAGTATGGAGAATTCCTATAAACATTGCTTTAAAAACAAACAAACAGAAAAACCCACCAAGCTAACTGAATATAAATGATAATCTTACCTGGGAACCGTATTAAAAAATAATAATAAAAAAAAGAAAAAAGAAAACAAATTTCTACAGTAAGATAAAACCCTCGATTAAATTTTACAGTCTGGTATAACAGCACTGCATAAAGGTTGTTATTTTCTATTAACAATCTTCTTTTTCTTTAGGGCTCTCGCTAGCTCAGCAGGGTTTTTCTCAGACCTGATTTAAGACAGCCAGAGCTCAGCCTGAGCCAGCGAGGCAGATCTCCTGAAAGCCAAAGGAACCACCGGGTCAGAGCAGGAGCACGGGCACGGCACGGGCGATCGTTTTCCCTTTCCCTATTCCCAGTCGGACAGCACAAGGACACACAGAAGCTGGCTCTGGCTGTGGCAGCTCCCGAAGGAAAAAGCAGGTTGCCCAACATTAGATCAACTTAGAAAATGCAATAAAATGCTGGTAGCACCTTCTACAAACAGTGGCATCCAACCAGGAGAGTGCGTAGGAAAAAAAATAAATACCCAAATAGGAAGATAGATGGAAAAAAAAAGAGTGAGAAATTGCAGAGGATGGATGAGATGGTGAGGAGGGAGGAGGCAGCAAACACTCAGTCCCTGCCTGCTGCTCCATGGTCATGTCCCAGGGCTTGGTGCCCATCCTACGCCTTCAAGCTCCCAGATGTGAACAGACTTCCTGGGTTGCATGAGTTCACAAAATTTCTGTGTTAATTTGCACATTTTGGTGGTAAAAATGTGTAAACAATATTCTGTACTGCAATCTCAAGCGCATTCAGCACAAAAATTAGTTTTTTGTCTGCTTTGTCTATATATTATTGGGCTGCAGGTTTCTTAGATATTTACAAATATCTGATTCCGAAACATGGGTTCTCCTTTCTTTTTGTCTGTCCTTTCTAGTGAAATAATTGCAAGTATAGTTAAGTGTGTGTGTAATCAATATCCTCCTGCTGAGTTATGGGGACAGGCGATAGCATGAAGACAGTCCCTCTCCGAAACAAATCACTGACACTCACTATTAATCATTTCTGAAGGCAATTTTTTTTTTCCAAACCAAATACAAGCAAGGAGTATGATCTTTGCACACACAATCATGAGGTGATCATTTGAGAGAGCTACAGATTCTCTGGGTATAAAACAATCTTTCATCACAGGTTTATGCTGGATGGGCCACGTTTTATGCAAACTGTAAATGGTATATAGCTCAGCTGCATGTAGAGATGTATTGGTGAGTCTGGAGATTAGCAAAGTCAGTGCAAGAGTGGAGGAAAATACCACATTCTCATCAGAGAGAAGCCATCATCTTTCCACAGGCTGAGTAAGCATGCTATTTCCAATCTGAAAACCACCTTTTCAGCAAGAGCACAAATAACAAGGTGCCACTAAAAAGACGTCTACAGCATTGGGATGTCTCAGCATCCCCTTTCAAAGTCCTTTTCCTCCCCATTTAGGAAACAAGAAAAAACACTCCTTTTGCCCAATGGAGGTGACATATACATAGTAATACATATTAAACTTGCAATTTTGCATTAATCGTAAGCCACAAGAAAGATAAAGCCAGGGTAAAAATGAAAAAGTAATAAGGAAAGTAATACCTGAAGAACTCTTTTTCTCCAGAAACTCAGTCAGCAACTGACTGTCATCAGGGGATAAATCAATTTGCAGCAGCTGTGGATCACTGTTTAAGTGTAAGCCCTGAATAGTTTAAGTGGAGAAGCATGTTAAAAGTTGAAGGCACCGTCACCTGCAGTTCACTTGTACTTACAGCCATCTGTGTGAGCATGGTCCTCATATGTGGTCTTCAGATGGGCTCTTGCCCTCAGTCCTGCAGTCATGACACGCTCATCTCTACTGATCTCTGAAGACCCCAGATACTGCTGTTAATTTATTTGCAGAACATTCTAAAACGAGAAGGGACAATGATGATGCTGAGAGGATTGTGGAACAGATTTAAAAGTGAAATTGTAATGTTCAAGCAGAACTGGGCCTGCTTTCTCCTTTGAAGACAGTGCAGGAGATGGGAGGGCCAGTGGTATGGGAAAAGGTCCAAGTCAGACAGACAGAAATAGTGTTGGGAAAGATTCAGGTGATCCTGCAAAGACCCTAGGAAACACCTCCCTCAGTCCTGGCAGCTCATGGACAACGAGATTGTACAACCATAGCTTATCTAAAGCAAGTATTGCTAGCCAAGTCTCCAATTGCTCACTTTTAGACCCCTGGCCCCCCAAACTTCAGGAAATCTTGTGGCAACGAATCCCACACCCATCCTAAAGAATCCTTCGCCTTTCATCAGTCTGAGACATGGTCCCTGCCACCTCCTTTGGCCTTTCCTGTGTCCTTGCATCAGCAAAATAGGAGAAAAAAAGGCATCCTCAACAATTTCCTGAGTGCTACTCATTATTTGATACCTCTTCACCATTTTCATTCTTGTTAGCCACATAACTCATCTTCCGATCTTGACAGCCTCCCATCATGCACGAATCTCGCCCTGTGTCTAATCATTTCCATCAACTGTCTATGAACTTTTATATTTCAGCTGTATCGTTTTTGAAATGGAAATGAATACAGTGTTCAAGGCAAAGGCACATCACCCCTTTATGTAACAGCATTCAAATACTTCAGTGCTATTTTCTCTCCTCTATTTGCATGCATCCTATACATTTTTATCAGTGGGGCTACACACAGAAAAAGGTTTCAAAAAAGGGAAGGCAATGTGCTGCCAACCACTTGGACTTGGTAGGTAGGAGTCATCTGATTCTCACTTTTGTCTCCAAGAGGTGGGTCATTCATTTTCTCCATACCACAAACTTGTCCCCAGAATGATAAATATTGATAGAAAAGAATTCTGGGTGCTTCAGGGTACATTTATCACCCGTCCTAAAGAGAATTAAGTTGCTTTCTGCAACACCAGCACCTACCTTGATGTTCTTGAGAGTCCCTCATGGGATCGCAAGCCATGACTGTGCTATTCCTAGATTCAAAAACTCACCTGCTTACATGACTCCAGCATCCCAAGAACCAGGTTGTATCAGGCACTGCATCAGGCTGCCCAGGGGCTGGGGGGCTCCCCATCCCTGGAGGTGTTCCGGAATCATGGGGACGTGGCACTGAGGTATGTGGGCAGTGGGCACAGTGCAGGTGGGCTGGGGGTCTCAGAGGGCTTTTTTCAACCTGAATGACTCTGTGGTACTACAAAAGACACACTTGGTCTTCTCACCAGGACTAACTGTACTTCATAAATAACAGAACTTTTTCTTGTGCCTGCCTGCTCTGCCTAAATCCATTTGCTTTTGAACGCTCAATGGCGTTAAAAGTTGCTTCTTTACTCACGAATGGAAGTAACAAAATGGTATTATTTCTCCAAATATTGGAATCTCAATAATATATCACACTAATCTCCTAGCCACAAAGGTATTTTATAACTAAAGCAGGGTGTTTTTTATGGGTCAGATGTTGTTGTCCTACCATACCACAGCTTGTATCCTCCTGACACCACACATGTTTGTTCTCTACTTAATTTTTAATGTATGAATTTGTTTTTATATTAAAATTCAATAAAATTTTAATTATAAAACATAATATATCACACTGAAGTATATATATCTGCAGAGACACACATCTGCAGTTTTACAACAGATGCGTGTATCTCTGCAAATATTTAAGATGCAGATTTTACTAGTAAAACGAGCACTGATCCAGCGTGATTACAGCTGAACGTTTCAGGTAGGCCCAGGTTGGAGGCCCCTAAACCATTCCTGATCTCACTGAAGCTGATAGGTGATAACTGAGCATCACAGGGGAGCAGGAGGGAAAGGCCACAAGAAGCCAAAAAACCATGGAGAAACTCTCAACAAGCTCCTAGTTTTGCACAAATGTGTTTTCGTAGACTGAACGCCTTCTGATCTGCTTAGGTTTAACTCTTTTTAGAGAAGAGCATCTTTCAGCCTGCTTTTCTAAGCCACACACCCTCCTGGCATTCACCAGCAGAGGATACACCAGCCCGAAGGTACCCATGCAGTGTACCTGGTGCTGCTTGCACCCTGGCAGGACTCAGAATAACCCACATTTTCAATTTTCTCCCACCTTTGAAATGAATGGGCGTCCCTATCTGCCATGTCTGCCATACTCTGTATGTTGTTTCCCGTGTCACAGATGCAAGACCAGAGTCTGCTGTGCACTTCAGAAGGTATGTGGGATGAGAGAGAGGTGGAAAATAAAGCTGAATGGTCAAAATTTAGAGTTGGTTTTGACTCATTAAAAGTGGTCCAAAGGTTTTTGCAATGGTCATGTAAGCATGAAGCAAAAGGAGCCCCACTGTAAAAAATACATGATGGGAGAAGAATGGGGCCCTATGGAGAGCAGGAACATGGGATTTTTCAGAGCAAGATGTTTTATCATTAAACCTTTATGTTCTCAGTTTTGCTGGTGCAATTCTGGTGCAGATGGAGCGCTCTAGATTTGCACTGAGTAAGTAGGTGCTAAATTGGGCTCATGACATGCAGGAAGGCCGCATGGGAGGCAACCCAGGCCTGCCCCACAGCAAAGCCTGCCCACACCACTGCCAATGGGGCCATGGGCTTGGCTGGAACCGAGGGGCCTCCAAGAGGTCCACATTCAGCTCCTTCGTCTTCCTTATCTCACAGCCAACTTTCAGCTTCTCAACTTACGCTTTCAAATTAGAACACAGAATATTTAAATCCTCATCTGAATAATAAATATAAATAAATCCCAATAAATCATCCGGAGGAGCCTACAACAGCGCATGACGGCTTGCTCTGCAGGGCCTCTTAAATTGGCATCTCACACTTTGCTGCTCCAAGCGTTGCCAGCCTCTTCTTTAAGGACATATAAAATTCAGTTCCTGAAATGCAGTGCATTTTCCCATTCATTGCCCACATCATAAGACTGACCCACAAAATTTTAAGTGAGAAACAGAAATCCTAACCAAACTCCACAGAGATTACATGCGATATTGTTTTAACTGTTTGCTGAACTCTGCCTATTATTATTTGTGCTTCATTTTGGGGAAATAAAGTGAATAAATAATCGCGTTTCACCTGGGAGCACGAAATTCTAGCAATGAAACTATTTTTCGGGAGGGATAAGGGAGAAATCCGAGTCTGCGAGCAAGGTCTGCAGGTTGTCTACATGTTTAAAATATTAATCAGCTGGCAACCTTTCTCCTCTGGAAGAAAAAAAAAAGAAAAAGAAGAGAAGAGAAGAAGAGGAATAATAAGAAAAAAAGACACATTACAGAGAGCCAGTAACACTCACAACTTGAGAAACTGTAAGATGATCCTTTCCTCAGAAAAAAATCCATCACCAGTTTAACTCCTACAGTGGAGCGCGTTCTCAAGATCGCTATTTTCAAACAAATGAAATAGCTGTTCGTTTTCTTAAAAGTACGAAACGGCCGATGCTAATGATGAGTTTCTGCCATAATTGCCTCAATCTGTCATCTACGTGAGCTTGCAGCTCAGAGCCCGCGTTGGCAGAACTGCTGGACAGTACGGCACAAGAATAAAAGCTTCCATGGCAAACTTCTGCAGATGATGCAGATTTATGCTGTCTATTAGACTCCAATATCATGCGCTGTCTTTCACCTTTTTCTCCCTTTCTTAAAAAAATACTTATATTAAGAATCTCCTTGGTGTGCTTTCCTTTTTAAAATCATGACTGAAAACGAAGTATTTAACACTATGAATAAACTTAACCCTTTCTGCTTCAGGAATGTCTGTGCTGTTTGTGGGGAGCTTTCCCTTTCTTCTTGCCTTTTGCTTCCTTCGGAGAGAACCTAAACCCACCATCTTCTTAGACTTTCAAATATGACACACGGATCTATTTTTAAGCATCTATTTTCAGATACAGAAATAAACTCTTTCCTTATTCGTGTCCCTCTTCTTTGCAGATATTATGGGAAAAAGCCCAACAAGACATTCCCCTCCTTCTCAGCACTCTCAACTGTTCGTTTGCTGCCCATACTGGGGACAGTGGGAGCTCCAAATGCTCAACCACAGCTCACTGGGCCCAAAGTTCAGCCTTGCTGTGCCATGATGGCAAACTGGGCTTTGGCACATTGCTTAGTCCTGTGCAAATCACTATCAGATAGGTGCCACACTTTAGTAAACCATCATTTTTATATTTCTTTTGCTTATAAGAATGAAAACTGGACCCTCAAAACCCTTTGTAATTCAGACTGGCAGCCAGGCAATACAAATATTTCCATAATCCAAGTAAGAATTAAAAGTCAAATTACTTTATGGATTTATTTATATTTGTACACCAGGGACATCATCAAAACAGACCTCCAGAGCTGAAAAACAATTTTTTTCTTAAGCACAGTTTTTCTCCTTCAGTGTTAGGTTAACAGGTTCAACTTTGAGATATTGCAAGCCAAGAAGGGAAAAGCAACTGTACTCAATGAATTTAATGAATCCGATACTTGTGGTACAAGACAACTAAATGTGTGTGAAAGAAGCGTGAACGTGTTACAACACAGCTGTAGTGAAAAAGCACTTCTTGGACTCATCGGGACAAGCGCGTTGGTGAGATTCGCATGTGCTGTGCCGTAGCCCTGGCTCTGCTCAAGCTGGTGGTGATGCACCCAGTGAGCTCCATACCTGTGCCATGGGAACTGAGGGGCCTGGATATGTCCCCCTTCTCTACTGCATACCTTCTGCGCAAATTTAATCACGGCTTTCTGGTGAGCTTGCTTCTTTTCAATAGCTCGTCTTTCCTATGTGGGGCCATCTCGTCTTCGTGCCAATTGAAATTTGGGATTCTGTTAAAAAAAAAAAAAAAAAATAGTGACCTTTGGATGCAGTCTACAAAGTACTCCCACTAAACAGGCAATAAGTGAATCTAATAGACACCCCAACCCACGCCAAGTCCCATAAAATCAGGGTGTGAAGCATAAGGGAGAGAGGGATTCATATTAATAATTCATTCCAAGCAACCCCCTGGAGCAGTTTTACTATGATATGCTATGCAGAATGCTTCAACACACTAATTAATATTTTCAAAGTGTTCCACGAGCCCCTTTTAAAAGCACTTTTGCCATTCATTGAGCATTCTGCATTTTCTAAAGGAAAGATGAGTTCTGCCCCCCAAACCAACTGATGAACTGCCCCCTTCAACTGAGACTTTCAGAGCAGAGGAAAGCACTGCAAAGACAAACATCCATGCCAAACCTCTTACATTCACTGGATTAATAGCCTGTGCCTCTTTGCTCTTCAAATCCAAAATTAACTGGAATAAATTATGCTCCCTTTGCAATGCGCGTAACCGAAAATGCAGGTGACCTCAAGAGATATCTCATAATTGCAGTGAAGAGTCCCTGCCGCATTCCCCTTCCTCACTAATATGGAAATAAAAGCACTGTAAATAACTTGGTATTGATACAGCACTAACTTCTTCTTGCGCACAGCGTCGATTGTCTTTTGCAATGAGTTAAAGCAGATCTGCTGCTTATTTACGAAGCAGCACAGTTCCCTACTCCACGTAACGAGGAAATGTAACAAGGTATTATTCTAGGACGAAAAAAGGAGTTTTGTGAAGAATGGACTTAACCCACTATTTGAACACCAGGAGAAAAATCTGTCTGCAGCAGCACACCAGTGCAGGTCTCCCCATCACATTTCTATTAAATGCACTGTAGCACATATAAAAAAAATAATAATAAAAGCTTGGGATGACACATGACCTGCTCATGCTTAAAAATCATAACAAAAGAATTTCTTTAGTAAAAATGAGGCAGAGCATGCCATGTGAGTGAACTCTGCCCAAATGGTTCTTTCCCGTTTTGTACAAATAATCTCTGCTTTAATTAAGCACCGAGGACTCAACTAGTAAATTATTTTTAACCTCTGGCATGCCAGAGAGTATTTTGAAAAGGTTGGGGGTGATCCTTCTAAAAAATGAGATGCTGATCTGGCACTGTGATAAATTTCTGCAAAAACTGATTGGCTTCAGATGGACAAAGCTGAGAATTAAGCAGCCCAAGGCATCTAGGGTGGCAGGCAAAACATGCACAACTCTCCCACATCCATGCAAAATTCAGGCCCTCTTTGACATTTGAAGACCCAAATTCACAGAATCCTTAAGGTTGGAAATGACCTCTGAGGTCCCCAGGTCCAACCCCAACCCGTTCCCACCATGTCCACTGACCAGTGCCACATCTCCACAAAAGAGGCCATCATCTCCCATTCAGCCACACAGCCCCTTAATTTGGCAAAGCAGTGACCCATTGCTATCTAGGTCTTAATAAAGGGTTGGGCACAGTGTGGTGAGATGAAATCTGAGCACATGGTTGACGTGGGGACAGGGGACACAAAGGCTATGGTGAGAGCTCACTGAGATTCACCCTTGGTCCAGCTGCTGCCCTATCTGGTACTGATTTCATAGAATCAGAGAACCACGGAGACATAGAACAACAGAAGCACTGAATGGTTGGGTTGGAAGGGACCCCAAAGCCCCACCCAGCCCCATCTCCTGCCATGCGCTGGCTGCCCCCCCAGCTCAGGCTGCCCAGGGCCCATCCATGGCCATGGACACCTCCAGGGATGGGGCAGCACAGCTCTGGGAGCAGCACCAGGGCTGCACAGCCCTCTGAGTATGAGTTTCTCCATCAGGGAAATGGTAAAGTGAAAGCCACATCCTCTGAAAACAGGGTTGCCTAACCCAGCAGGAACGAGGGCACTGTGCTGGCAGTAAGACCTACTGGAGAAGTTTGGAGTACTGCATCCAGTTGGTAGACGATACCTTCAGGTGAAGAATGGAACAAAGGAGCAAGATCTTGTGTTTTCCCTGCCAGGAAAACACAGCAGGTCAGTGACCTGTACACAAACCCAGGGCAAGCTACTGGCTGAGCAAGCACCGTGATGCTGCAGACCCAGAAAATCCTTCCAGCCCCTGACCACAGCCCCAAACCCACCTGGCAGGCAGGGGGAAAGGAGCAGAAATTGCTTCCACGGCTGTGCTGGTGTGCAGTGATGTGCTGACTTTTCAGACAGGCGCACACATACCTCCCAGACAGGGTGATATAGCCATCAGGGTAACTGCGCAGAGCAGAACAGGATCTGCCCCCACCACCCCCTCCACCTCCCTTCCCTCCCACACACACTTTAATATGGAGCAAATTTAGCACTCTGAGAAGTTGCCAGATTGATAGCAATGGATTCCTGTTTTTGAAAGACACTTCATAGCTGAAGCTGTGCAAGAAAGCAGCCCACGCTCTGACTTTTGTACAGCTTAGGCAGTGCAGAACAAGCTACGACACAAGCAGTGTGACCTTTTTCCCCCATAAGCATCCAAATGGCAGCCAGCTCTGGGGCTGCTGTGTTTGTGGCCCTTTTGCCACACAGAAGGGTGTTTTCGTTTTTGTTTTTATCAGTTCTTTGAGTGCATCCAAACTCACGTTCCTGTCACCTTTCAGCCATGCCAGGGCTGCGTCCCCGTGTGGAGCTGTGGGCCCGGGATGAGGGGCTCTGGGGACATCGCAGGACATGTGCCCTCTGAGGGGACTCCGCGTTGCGTGCCGCGTCCCCCCCAGCTCCTTCTTCTTCGCTTTTGGCAGGGGAAAAAAAAGCTAGATTTCACATTAAATGCACTTAAATGAAATTGTTTGAAAGCTTAAGAGTGCCATCGTGTGGATGCGTGGCTGGCAGGGCCAGCAGCGGGGTCGGGCGCTCACCCCCAGCCCCAGTTGTGGGGCTCAGCAGTAAGAGCCCTCCTGGTACTGCCAGGCTAAGTCCAGGCCCCCAGCAGCAGCCATTCCACGTGTGACAAAACCCCTGCCAGGGTCCCCACGGCATCCCCAGGCCATGCAGCTCAGGGAGGAAGGGATGTGGGCGCCAGCAAAACCCCCCCAAGGAGCAGAAGGGATCGGAGCAGAGCGTACTCACAATCTGCCAAAGCGCAAAAAGCAATCTGGGAGCACCAGCGCAGCAATTTCCACGGGAGCTGCTGGGCCTAAGGGACACAGAACTGTTCCCAAGCCCACTCCTCCCCCACCAAACAGAGCAGTCCTTAATTTCCCAATGAGTCTGTTTTGGGGTCCCACTGACTCGCCCTTCCTGCACTTGTAATACTCCTCACTCCTTTTAATTATTTTTTTTTTCCTCTATGGTCATCATTATTTTTTATTGTCGTTGCACTTCATTACCAGTTTAACCTTTTCCCTTTTTTGTTTATAGAACACACTTTGTCCTGGCACAAATCACATGAAACTAAATAAACCACGTTACAGGGAAGCAAGAAGAAAATAAATGTCTTCATTCTGAGGCCATTTCCTTTGTGCTTTCGGACTGCTTTTGCACCACAGAGTTCCGTGTTTTGCTGGACTTTACCACCCAATTAGAAAATAAAAGGATAAACTGCTATTTGTGCCTTTGGTTTTGTTATGTATGGACGATTCTACTTCTGAGATCTGCGAGGCTTTCAATTCTGTACGTCTTTAGGAAATCTTTGTTATTTCCATTCTTTAGTGAAAGCAGGCCCCGTTTGCACAAAAATATAAAAGAAGCAGAAGGACCTTCTCTCCTTCAGGTTTGAACCTGGCAACAGTCAAAGGCAACAAAAGTCCTTCCCTTTTGTCAGAGAGACTGCTATTAATTAATGAAATACTGTTAACAAGATATTGACGTGCATGGGACTGATCCATCTCTGAACTTAATGGTCCAATTCCTTCTCTATTCAGTAGGTCTGGGATAAATATCTGTGTTTTTGTGCCAGGGAGGGTTGAATCCAGGCCCGCTGAAGTCAGTGTGGTACCTCAGGCTGCCCCGAGGGGCAGGAGAACACACCGTCCTTACAGATCCACTGTTAAGCAGCCAGACCCCTTAGTTGACTTACCACAAAAGCACTGCATTCTGGCCAAAAGCAGCCCCTGGATTCCAAGCATTTCCTTCTTTCTCAGAGAACTTCCAAATTCAAACACCATGGGGGGGTTGCTAAAAAGACAACTCATTGTCTTGGGGGCACACAGAAGCAGCGCCATGTGGACAGCAGTCCACCTGCTGCCCGCCTCCTGGGCGTGATCCCACCTTCTGTGCCTCACCTCAAGGGGAAAAAAAAGCAAAATACATTTAGGAAAACATGCAGCACTTTGCCCAAAATGCTTCCTGGGGGAAGGCTGGCGCCCACTGGCCTCTCCTGCCTGTCACCTGGTGAGCGCTGCCTCCTCCCTGCTCACCCTCTGCTCTCAGCACCCGAACCTTCTTGGGGCCCAACGCCTCTGTGGTGCCACACCCCCCCCCCCCCCCCCCCCAGCACTGGGAGCAGCACAGCCCAGCACCCAGCCTTAGAGCTGGGGGTCCCCGGGGGCTGAAATCTCGGCTCCCCATCTCCCTGCTCTGAGCTGCAACGACGCCGAGCAGAATGGAAATGGAGAATATCGGGGTGGAAAACTGCATCTAATTTGTTTTAAATCCACAGAAGCCTTAATCTTTTGGGACGTATTTTTACTTTACATATTTGTTAATGCAAAATGTTCTCGTTGCCAAATATGCTTAATATGCAAGTGGAAACCAATTCTGCCTTCACCTCCTTACTCTTCCTAAAACGAGAATAAATCTGCCTTTGCATTGCACAGATTTCCCTCATCCACCCATCCTTCGGACTGCCAGCTGAGAAAGTACGAGCACAAATGTCACCAGGAGGGTGGGATTTTCCTTTGTTGTAAGAAATGTTGTGTCAGAACATTCCTGCACTCTGCTTTTCTAAACAGATATTGTTGTGGCTTCGGAAGAAGCAGTACAAAGCCTTCAGCACGGAGCGCGTTTCCTTCGAGTGTTAAATCTCAGCCAGCTGAACGTGGCTCCTACAAACTTCATTTTGAAAGCAGCGCAGACGCGGGCTATCGCAGCCCTGAAATTGAATAATTCATATTATTTGCCATCGTTTAGGCAAGCTGCTGAGCGCCAATGAATAAATATTTTGAAAAGTGCTGAAACCCATCCTTCAACAAGAGGGGAAGAGGGATGTGCCAGCAGGGAAGGAGAGAAGCATCTCTGCGTCAGACAAACGCGTTGTGCTGCACGGAGGAGCGGGATGGGGAGCATCTGCCCAGCACTGCCAGCTGGAAACCCTCGATGGACAGCAGCACAAATGAGCCCACCTGGAGCCCAGGCCAGCGGCTGACCCAAAAAGCAGCGCCCGACACTACGGGACTCGCTGTGCCCCATCCACAGCACAACGCTGGTTGGGGGCTGGAAGGAGCCCTGCCTCACCTCCATTGCTTCTCGCACCGCGTTTGTCATCAGTCATATGATGGTAATAAAATTTGTAACTGTTTCGCTTACACCAGCGCTGCGATTTACCTAGTCTAATAGACAATGCAAATGCTAAAAGGCACATATACATCTTCATTATATAAGCTGGTGCCTGAGTCATTTGCCTCCAGAGACACTTTTATTCATTTTTATACAATTTGCCTACTGTACAGAGAAGATGGTTTCTATTAAGTAAAATATCTGTTTGCTTCCAAATTTTTAGTTTTTGTGATTAAATTACTTCAAAATGACGGTGCATTGTATTATCCTCTTCCACCACTTAATTTCGTTGCATCGGCTCAAGTCAGAACTCCAAAACCCAGCTCCACCCGCTCAGAAAATGGATATTTCTGACCACATGCTGAGAATTTCTTAGGTCTGGTTTGCACTTGCTGCAGCATTCTCCCATCAGCCTGAAGTGTTAAGGATTATTTACTGCGCGTGTGTCTTAACAGGGGATTTAAACAAAAGCATCGGGCAATATCACAGGGAGAACAGGAAAAAAAAAGAAAATTAAAAGAAGAAAAAAGAGAGAAATGAGGGGGGAAAGGGGGGGAAAAGAAAAAGAAAAAGAAAAAAAAAAAAGAAGGAAAAAAACAAGGAGAGGAGCCGCGGCGTGTGGCGGTGCTGCCACCGGGTGGTCGCGGGGACGCGCTGCACGCCGCCGCGCTGCCATCCACCGCCCTGTCGCGATGTCGCGACAGCCCCAAGGCTGCCACTCACTGACACCGGTGAGCTCCGAGTGCTTGCAGCAGCTGCGTGCAGCACTGGGACTCCTATCACCTCCACCTCATTTTCTTCTTTTTTATTTTGCACGAGTCGTTGTCTTTACCAAACCAGTGCCCATTCCCAGCTGTGGGGTGGGGATGAGGAGCGCTGAGCCCCGGCAGGGGTCCCCCAGTGAACCTGCTGAGATGGCTTTGGGGCAGCAGAAAACCTGCTGGGATGAGAGACTGGCAAGGAGAAATAAATAAAACAAAGTGCAGCATGCCTACAGCCAGCCCTCGGTGCCAAACGTGAGCTAAAAACAAGCTAACAGCGCTTTCAGGCGTGTGTACAGCTCTGCTAAATGCCAGAAGAGCGGGTAAGGCAACCTGGTAAGGGAATAAGTGATCCAATTTCGTGATCTGCAGTGTCAATAAAAGCTCCCTCCCAGGGACTGGAGGATGGAAGCAAATCCTAAACGAGTGGCAACCCCCAGGAAAGCTGAAACAGATCTGGTGGCTCACACAAACAGCAGTGTAAGCCCGTTCTGTTCCCGGCCCAGCCCACATCTTCCAGGATGAACAAATTTCTGGACGAAGATAAAAGGAAGAAACACACATCTGTAACAAGTCTCCACGACGCCAAGGAAAAATCCATTATCAGTCCAGATAATCTACTGGCAATGGCAACACATAGTCGTAAATCAGACAAAGCAAAATGTTACTTTCACATCCATTCGAGATGGTCAGGGAAATAAGGATCTCATCTCCTTAACTGACACAAGAATTATCTGTTACATCAGAGAAGACAGGTTTTGAATGTCAGCAAAAGCAACAAGGATGTCCATTACGTTCAGCTTGTCCTCAGCCCTTGTCCAGAGGAGAAAACCCTACAGGAACAAACAGCAGCTTCTGCCCTGGTCAGGGCAGGGCACGTAACAACCATTGCCTCCCAGAAGGTCTCTGGACAAGCACTCCACAGCCCCAGACACCACCTCGAAGGAGCTCGGCCACCAACAGCACCAGCTCGAAGCCCCACCAGTGTCTGCCTACAGAACGCCACAGAGACGCAAAACTGGAAGTCCAACACTTCACTCGTATCTCAAACTGGCATCAAAGAATGGCAGCAAAAATGAGTCTGGGTAATGTCTGCACACGCACAGGAGAATGGGAAGCAACCACTGGCACAGATTCTTGCTACAGGTTTTAATGTAGCACTGTTTGCTCTCTAAACTTAGAGATTTGTTGAAGATCGGAAGCAGAACATTAACATGTACAACACGCTGG
The DNA here is from genome assembly GCA_016647715.1 of Pavo muticus. Taxonomy (NCBI): domain Eukaryota; kingdom Metazoa; phylum Chordata; class Aves; order Galliformes; family Phasianidae; genus Pavo; species Pavo muticus. The sequence continues at coordinate 2,081,955 of JACDJE010000048.1, forward strand.
GTATCAATGAAACGTAAGATTCTTGTTTCCCCATCTGCCACCTCTCAGCAGGGTAAAGAAATTCCTCTTACAACATATGAGCGGTCTTCTATTTTATAGCTTTTCTACAGAAAACAAATAAAACCTCTCCAACTTTGGATTCATCGCAACCATCTTGAAGCAGTCCTTGGAAAGCCACCCTTCCTGAGAGCTGCACCAGCTGCACTGAGCGATGCCAAATCACTCATTCACAGATAGCCAGGAGGTTCAGGAGGTAACTGGAGCACCTGCCGTCCAACTCCACACGATGACTCCATGTGGTGGATAACACAGGGAAACGCATTTGCCAACTGAAACAATACTGCAAACGAATTGCAGGTAACCAATTTAAGCAAAGCCAACATTTTTTTCAGGATTAAATCCCACCGTATGATAACCACGGAATAAAATCATTTCCTGGCTCCAACATAAAACTTCATTCTCTGCACTGGATTTCTGTGAGTGCCATGCCTAAAATACGTAACCATTCAATAGCCATCAGAAGGATGACATCAGGCTTCCAACCAATGTCCAGTGTGAACCACATCGCTAAAAAGGAGCAGTCTGTGCTGAAGGAGGATTCATAGGCGGTTAGCAAGAAAAAACTTTGGCCTGAAATTCTCAAAATATCACTCAAGGTTTTCATTTTTGAGCTTCTGTGCCTATGATACGACTCCATTAGCAAATGAGTGCTCTCCCAGGACAGGCTGGAACCGTGGGGTCTTTGAATATTTCTGGTCCCCAGAGTCAGCAGCAGTTTGGATATAAGTTCAGCAGAAGTGTTGAACGCACAGAAGAACGGACACTGCAGACTAAAAGGAACATACCGAGGTGCCGAAGTGAAAAGTAAAGCAAGTTAAGTGTTGAAACAGCACCATAAAGCATAAACAGGAACAAAATCTTAGTAGGTGGAACTCTTGGAGAAACATTCAATAATTTCTTAGGGCAAGAGAAAGGAGAGGAAAGCAGTGCAGTACTTGAAAAGATGCACTGACGCAGCTCATAAGCGAAATGATGATGAACAGAAGACAAAGTCCCATCAATAAATGTAAAGAGCAGATTATGGTCATCCATAGGGTGTCAGCTCCTCCAGCCCAGCATCACCATTCTCCCTGGGTAAGGAATACCACAGAAGCGAGACCTAAGAGCACAAAATCGGCAGTGTACATCGAGAAGAGAAATATCACATCTCTTCTGGAACCTACTCCTCTCTGAAATACAGCACTAGAGAATAAACCCTGACAGCAAAAGGGAATCATGCTATCAGATGCTTCCAAAGGTGGGAAAGGCCAAAAAAGTCAATCACCCCATCATCCCCCTTCCCCAAAGAGAGAGAAAAGAGAGGCTCACAGCATGCCGAAATCTGCACAGAAGCAAGTTCTTACCCTGAAAATGCATTGGGCTTCTGAGCAGAAAGTCTGTAAGACAGAAAGGCAGCATCCCACTGAGCTTTACACAGACCAAAGCAGAAATGATTCCCCCTGTTCCTCCTGTTCAAGTTCAAAGGGCAGAGAGTAGAATAACTGGCCAAGTGTTAGTGATATAAACCACGGTCACATCAACAGAAACTCTTCCCAACAGAAGCACTTCACCCAAAGTTGCCTCTAACATTACTGTCATTTCATCTCAAGTGTTTTTAACACACAATAGTTACTTCAGCAGAACAGGAAAGAAGGAGTGCTGTGATTTAATGCCACTCAGAATAGATCACGTCAGAGTGACAGCCCATCTTCTAATGAAGACCAACACTTGTCCCAAAGAACATTCATTACACTGAAACTGTATCGTGAGATGTTATATCATGATAAAGGTTTGGGGTAATAACGCATAAATTGGAATGTAAATTCGATATTCCAGTGGTGGAGGAGAAAAACTGCAGAAGGAGGAAAAAGGAAAATGAATCTCTTTGTGGGGAAACAGGAAAAAAAAAAAAAAAAAAGGTTTCAAAGAATTTTAGTAGAATCCACATTTGAAGTGCAGTAGTATGTAATGACATGCCGCTCTGCAGATGACAAGGCAGAGAGTTAGTCCTCAGTTCAGAAAAACACCTACACCATCACCTTGAAAAGACCATCTGCATGCCTTTGAGACCGAGTTCAGAAAGGGAAATTAAGTCTTGATCATAAAGCATTGGAGTATGAATCAAAACCAATACTCTTCAGGCTCTGCTTCAACATATGTCCCGAGCAAGTACTGAGGCACTCTGTGCATTACAGCCACATAGAGCAGCTCACTGCTTCTGTATTTAAGAATGAAACCTCCTAATCACAGAGGTGGTCTCTCAGTAGGTTTGTAAGGCACCTTAACCATGGAGAACCCTTCTTGGTTGAGACTGCACTACAGAGCAGAAGTGCTCACAGATGTCCACAGAGCAAGGTCAGCAGGCCTGTGACCACATCCAGGAGAGTAAATACACACCTTCGTTCCCTGAAGTTAACCCAGATGTGCATCTCCTGCAATGGGGCTTTACCTTCAGCCAGGTGGCCAGTCCTGAACAGCGAGTGTACTTCTGCACCTCAGCAGTAGCCATCAGGCCTGATAACAGGCTAACACTTCCAGCAGTCGGGAACTTGCCAAGAAACTCAGGTTCCAGCTAAATGAGTGGATCCACCCTGGCTGTGGGCCAGCTGAGAAGTAGAAAGATTTATGAAAACGCTCAAGAAAACGTTTCAAACAGCTGTAACAGAAAGGAAATCCATGCAGCCTCTGAATCACAGAGTTATTACCCTGCCGCTCTGTACAGTGTTACCGGGGTCCCTCCAGCAACTACATTATTTAATAGACCATTTAATAGACTATTACGAATCCAGTTGTCTTCATTACAGCAAACAGGCAAAATGCACAGACAGCGGAGCTGTTTTGTGAGGGGAACAACTGCTTGGAACAAAAGGTGAAACAACACCAACAGAGAAAGCCCACAACTGGCAGAAGCCAGAGCGCATTACACAGGCGGAAAAGCATAAAGCTTCAGATGCTAAACAGCTTCATTCTTATGCTGTCTTAGAGAGCGAGCAAATATAAATAAATCAATTAATATGAATGGGAAGGGGGAGGCATGTGGTGCTAATTACCTGATATACATCACGTTTTAAAGTGCTTGCACAGATGTTGACCATTTTTTAGGATGAGTCTGCTTCTTCAGGACAACCCCAACATCTGCAAACAATCAAGAAGGAGACAAGGCCTGGAGCTTCGTGTTGCTCTTACCAAACGTGGTGATTTAATATTTGTAGGGTCATGATTCAATCCTGAAACAGAGCGTGGATGAGCCAGGCTGCATCTGATATGAGGCGGTACCAAATGCATGTGGGAGAACAGAGAGGAGCATGTTGGGGAACACGCCGAGCACTCAGCACATGACAGCACCAGCTCCTAAATCAGCCCCACCACGGACAGGGCTGGAGTTGGCCACACAGAGCTCAACCAAAATGCTTTTCCCTGGTGCAAAAGCTATTGAGATTAAAATAAAGAGTCCTTTTCGGAACTTTCAGCACTTTCCACGTTTCTAAAAGTTGCTAGTTAAGAAAATATATATTGAAACACAAAAATGTACAAAAAGTAATTTCCTTTTTCAACATTTCCTTGACTTCCATAACAAACAAACACAGGGGAGAAGCAGCTGTCCCAAAGCCGCAGTGCATTCCCTGCCTCCTCCTAGTGAAAACACTCGAAAGTGGATTTCTCTCTCATTTTGGGAGCAGCAGAACCCTCCTCTGTGACATTGCCATGGTGGCCATCAGGAGGAGAGACATGGTTCCTCAGGCTGTTACTTGTCTTCTCTGTGGGCAGCCAACTCAGAGACACGGCACCAACTCATCCCAATCTCCATATCCACGTGGCTGTCTGTCCCTTATGTAGACCCTGAGCATCTGCCACCCAAGGGGCCTCCAGCATCACTTCCTGACACGTTTCTTCAACAAACCATTAACTAAACATCACAGTAATTCACCCAAAATGTTATCTCTTTTAGTTCTTCATCAAGCAAATTCAAGACTACTTCAGTATTCTCTGTATTTTAATGAAGCAAAATTCAGGGAACTTTGACTTGTTCTTACAACACAACACTGTTAACATTCTGACGCTTGCAGAATCCTCTCAATCCTAAGCAAATAAGAGTTCCCAAATAAAAGCAGAAAGATGAAGATAAAGCATATTTAATGCTCTTACACAAGTCAGGGAAATAGGTATCCCATTTAGGGGTCAGAAAAACATATAGGTAATATAACAATATAACTTATTTTCCCAGACCTAAAACAGTTATTCCTTTTAAGCCTAAATTGCGATGCTTCCCAAGCCTTGGGGTGAAGGCTGGGTTCAACAACACCTCTGTAGTGGTGGGTGCAGATATCTGCCATCCCACACCTGGGCAGAGAGGAGGGTTTTTCATTGGCGTTGTTTTTACAAACAGCCTTTCCTAACAGTTCCAGGTGGTTCTGTATTGCTGGGAGAAAAGTAGCCACTAATCTTGCTTTCCTGCTCTCCGTGGTGTAAATCAAAGGTCCTCCAGGACTGTTTGCTCCAGAAAGACAACTTGTGGTAGTAACAAGCCATTTACAGCAATGAACCCGAAATAAACAATTTGGACATTTTGATTCTCCACACACTTCAGCTTGAAAGGGAAGTAAAATAAGCATGTGGACTTGCAGCTCTGCCCATGTGCAAACAATTTTAAAGACAATTAACCTTTCAGTTGTTAGACTAAAATATAGCGCTGCGTTGGAGCCATCTATCGTGCTTCTGCTTACATCCAGTAGCTCTCCCTTCTGAAGATAACTTAGAGAATAAGTAAATCCACTCTTCCAGAGCTCCAGCTGTGTCCTGAAACAAACAGGAATCTGCTATTATTCGCATTAAGCATGCTAATGGAATCTGAACAGAAAATTGGATCACTAGGAAAAATAAATTCATCTATGAAAATTTTACCAGAGCCATCATTAACACAGATCAGCATGTCTAATGTAAAGCGTGTGCTCCAGTGGTCTTAAATACAAGAAAAAAAGTATGTCTTGGTAAATTAGTTCTCTGGAGGCCAAAGTTGAGAACGGAATAAGAGCATATCTTCATTTTCAGCAAACATCAATTCTTTTTCATGGTAATATCATTAAACAATCCTGTCAGCGCTAAATTTCTCAGGGAGCATTCCAGGGCAAAAGTCCCCTTTCCTCTGGGCTTTTTCTCATTGCAAGCAATCAACATTTCAGCAGTGTTTCACCCATTTAAGCGTGAGCCTGCTGCACAGAGCAGAGCATAACATGCTCCCGGTTGTTGTCACCTGGTGCATCACCACCTTGAAGCAAGGGTTTCACTTGGTCTTGGTCACCAGAAAATGAAACCATCAAAGAGGTGTTAAGACTGAATCTATAACACTGTGGGATGTTTTCTTGGGGTCATGCTTAGCACTGAAGATGGGAAGTGTGGGTCCATGGCAAACAGATTGGCTGGAAGCATGGGAAAGCAGCGCTCATAGCCAGACCTTGCTCCATCCCTCCAACCAGGAAAGCATGTTCCCATCTGGACATGAAATAAGGAAGTGAACCTCTGTTCTGAGTGAAACCAATATCCAGATTTTACCATGCTAGCTGCATTAACTGGGTCTTGCATTTTTTACTTTCACAGTGCATCAATACAAACACAAAAAGCTCAAAATTGGCCTTCCAATATTTGAAAGGAGTGTATAAACAGGAGGGGGAACGACTGTTTATGAGGGTGCATAGTGACAAGACAAGGGGGAATGGTTTTAAACTGAGACAGGGGACATTAAGGTTGGATCTTAGGAGGAAGTTTTTCACCCAGAGGGTGGTGACGCACTGGAACAGGTTGCCCAAGGAGGCTGTGGATGCCCCATCCCTGCAGGCATTCAAGGCCAGGCTGGATGTGGCTCTGGGCAGCCTGGTCTGGTGGTTGGCAACCCTGCACGAGCAGGGGGTTGGAACTAGATGAGCATTGTGGTCCTTTTCAACCCAGGCCATTCTATGGTTCTGTGATTATGATATGAATATTACCGATTCAAAACTGTAACCCCAGAGCTGACCACATTTTTTTCAGCAAAACTTAAAACTCAGGAAGTGCAACATTTGTACCAGCATTTACACCAGCACCCAGAGAGGAAAAAGGAGAAAGGGAGGTTATCCTACTTTGCAGTGGAGGTTCAGTCTACTCTGGTTGTGTGAGACTCGTCACCACACAAAAGAACTTCAAGAGGCAGGTTCTGAAAAACACATTAAAAGGTGTCACCACCTGCGCGTAACTAAATGAACTTTCTTACCTTGTGGCGCCCAATAAACGTTGAAACTTTGGCTTTTATTTGTCCCAGTTGCACTCCATGGAGTGCTACCACGTTTCTTGAACATCTGGGACTCATCTTATCTCTGCTAATGACTCACTGGTCTGCAGAAAGGCATGCTGAGGCGCAGATGTGCGGCGTCACACGGGCTTAATGGCATGCAAAGGGAACAAATGAAAAGGTACGTGTTAACGATGAGGGGGGTGAGTGCACGCAGTTCAAGAGGTAGAGGATTAACATGGCGAGAGGGAGGCAAGCAGCAAAGCGCTGCCACTGGGAATGCACTGGGCTGCTCCCGCGCTTAGGCACAGTTGTTGGGCTGGGGAATGGGCTGCCACTGCCATCCAAAGCGATGGGATGCAAGGACGCGTCAGTCGAATCCTGCTTTTGCTAAAGAAGACGACGACTTCTTCACAAGTGGTTCATTAATACAAATTTGACTTTGTCAAAGACGCGCATCTTTAAACCGCGCTGCTGAAGAAAAGCTATTTCAGCAAGTACTTCTATGCTAAATACAAGGGGATTCACAACCAGAAAGAATATTGTATTTTGGAATAAATTTGTGTTAGGATTTTATTACTAATTCATTACATTCTTGATCTGAAAAATCCTGAAGCAGCACAACTACTTTGGAATTATCATTAATAATTACACCGATACTGAATTCTTTTATGCAAATAGTACGGTAGACTTAGAGATAGGACCCTTTGTAAGCCTCCTGAGTGTTTGCAGGAAGTTTAATTCATTTCATATCTCCTCCAGTTTGCAAATGAGGTGTGAAACAATTGTCTGTTCCTAGGAGGTGTCAGCATTAGAGTACACACACAGCACCGTTAAGTTAATGGATCAGAATACACAGCCGCCCAATATATCCAACATCACGCAGCCATTGGGTGAGGTCAGCCAGATGCTATTAATTATGATCGTTGATTGAGTGCTGACAGCACTGTGTGGCACCTCGTAGTGAACCCAAGTTCTCCAGCTGCCCATTGTCCCCATGGGGACCGGCGTTGAGGTACACATCACTCATGGGGACAGGTGTTGAGGTGCACATCACCGTGGGATGGAGACTGAGGCAGTGCCAACGAGACAGGAATCTCTCACTCCCATCATTAGGAACTCCTCTGCTTTCCCCAAGGAGGGACGAGCTCCTGAGCTCATACACATCGGGATGACTGATTAACGAGCGGCTGCAGCCAGCCTCCCAGATACCTGTTGTTTTTTTAAAGGAAGACATCCCGTTGCCAAATATTTCTGCGAAAGAAACAAAACAATTTTGCTAAAGATATTTCATTTGAATATGTTGCGCCTGAGCCTCATCCTGGAGTATCTCAGCTTTCGCATCAGTCTCTGCTAATGAGTTTAGCTCCCTGGGTAATATGTGTCTGGTAAATTTTTCAAGAACTGATCATTAGCAATGTTTTGTATATTTTATTTTCTTGTTTTTACTGTATATAGAGTTGTCATTTTTAATTCATTGCCCACTGGAATTTTATGAAGGAAAACTCACATTCTTTTAAAAATAATATGAGCGTGCTGGCACAGATTGTAACAGAAGCATGCTGTGCTGCAGGTGAGATTTTCTGATTCTACTGCAAGTACGTGAGAATCCAGGCACCGAGAGCAGGACAGTGCTGAGCAATTGCAAGCACTGCAGAGAGGAGCAATGTGCTCATATTGCCACACCAGGTCAGGAAAGAGTCCTTACCCTCCCCTGCATGCACCACAGCCACAGCAGCTCCTGAAGCACATTGCTGCTTCTGCCCTTTGCCATCGAATTACCGCCCTCCCCATAAATCAGGTCTCTAACAGTCTTCTTACTGTACGGTGTTTAAAAGCACATAGTAGAATTATCAGGTAGTTTAACCTAATTTAGCTCTTTGTATATTAAATTTCTAAATTGAGACTAAGTATGCTTCTGTGCATAATGGTTCAAGAAAAACTCAGGCAAAGATCTGCAATGGAGTGTTACAGTGCAATGCAGCACTCACTGTTAACGCATTCCTACTTTTCAATTTACTGTGTCACCGCATCAGAGTGCTGACATATTTGTGTATTTCATCACACAGACCTTATGTTTGATTTCCACTGCATTCTCCCAGGTTGCAGCTGAGTCCCTGCAGTGCCCAATGGGATCAGCCCTCCACTGCCACCCGGTGAACTTTCAGCTCAGCACAGGCTGCACATCCCAGAAGGAAAACTACCTATCAGATTCATAGAATGGCCTGGGTTGAAAAGGACCACAATGATCATCTCGTTTCAACCCCCCTGCTATATGCAGAGTCGCCAACCACCAGACCAGGCTGCCCAGAGCCACATCCAGCCTGGCCTTGAATGCCTCCAGGGATGGGGCATCCACAGCCTCCTTGGGCAACCTGTTCCAATTATCAGCTTTCTTCACCCATTTTTCCAATGGAGAAACACTGAGCTCCATGGAAGCACCAAGCTCTCCAACACCCTTCCGTAACATGGAAGACCAGAGAGGTCCCACCAAGGAAGTCCGTGTCTACAGCAATGAGGCTGAGCAGCTGGCGGGGGACTCAGTCAGCTCTTCCTTCCCCCAAACAAATGGCACAACCACAAAGCTCAGAGCCAGCAGCTCCTTCCTTCAGCTCACAGAGCACAAACCACCTGCGGGAAGTTTCAAAACTGCCTCCAGAACGCACTGATGGGGTTTGCTCAGACACCACTGAACTGGAAAATCCCAGGCTCAGAGTTCAGCATGGAAGGCAGAGTGTACAAACAGGGCTGTTTTCCACACATTTGAGTCGGCATTTTAGAAAACATTTTCTCTCTCTATCTCTTCCACAGCCTGGCTTGGGGATTTCACTGTCTCAAGCATTCCAGCAGAGCAATGCAAATCAGCGGCTAACGCATCCCCTCCAAACCTCCTGCACACATAAAGAATCCGGTATTCACGTCTCGGGATGTGTCACAGATTAGAAAGAGAGCAACCAGAGCACCTCCTGAATTTCTGCTGGCGATCACAGATGCCTTTCGCTGTGACGCTCATTGATGGTGAGGCCGAGCATTAAAAACACTGCAGCAAAACATACTGACAACTGCAGCGCCTCTTCCAGGAACATACAGAGCAGAACAATGTGGACACGTTGCTGAGAACCGTGCATATTATATGACAGCATATTTATCTGCTTTTGTTCGCCCTTTGAAAATGCGTTTTATTGTGATTAAAGAAGATGGATAGTCAGAATAAGTTATCGGGTAACTGAGCCCAGATAGCGGAGGACAAGGAAATATTTGACATCTTAGTGGTAATTTTTAATCAGAAGGCCCGCTCAAAAAAGAAATGAATGCATAATAAAATGATTCCACAAGAGAAAAATGTATGACTTCAGTCTTACCCAAAACATTATAAATGGATTTTGTCAGCCTACAGTCTTACAAAGCTCATTGATAGTAAATTAAATTTGGTCAGTTTATAAAGGTATTGCTTTCATGTTTCTCTCATAAGATCTCACATTCCTCTGAGGTTTGGAATCACCTTGCTTCTCCTAGCTTGTCTCCTGTCTTCTATTCTTCATTACACAACAGATGACCTATCAGATATTCTTCTTCTACTCCAACAGATTTCCCGTTGCCAACCTTCAATGAGAATAAAGCCTGCAAACCTTTTTATCTTCATTCTGCTGCTGTTTCCATCCTGGGTTTGTTGTTCTTTTTTTTTTTCCTAAAGATCGTTTGCCAGCATTGCTTTCTCAGTTTTACCCAGTGGAACAAGCAGTGCCTTCTGAACTGACAATCCTGACTTTTTGCAGCTTGTGATTTTTCTAAAGCATGACAACTTCTTGCATGAAGACATGGCAAACCTTTTCAGATAAGGAACTCAAAAAAAGGAGAAAAAAAAAAGAACGGCCTTTCAAAGAACAGCGGTGGTTACCGCAGAATGAAACAAGTCTCTCATGTATTAATTTAATTCAGTCATACCTTTTCCATGACAAGAACAATTAGAATCGTGGTGTGGGTGTTTTTTTTTTTAAACACGCTACCTTAAATTGTTTTTTTCTCCTGTTAGAGAAAGTGCATTATGACACAAAGTACTTTTTTTTTTTCCTGGCGACATATAAAATTTTAATAACATTTTATATACTTTATTCTGTACATCATAGACTCATAGAATGGCCTAGGTTGAAAAGGACACCAATGATCATCTCGTTTCAACCCCCTGCTATGTGCAGGGTCGCCAATCGCCAGACCAGGCTGCCCAGAGCCACATCCAGCCTGGCCTTGAATGCCTACAGGGATGGGGCATCCACAGCCTCCTTGGGCAACCTGTTCCAGTGCGTCACCACCCTCTGGGTGAAAAACTTCCTCCTAATATCTAACCTAAACCTCACCTGTCTCAGTTTAAAACCTGAACATGAATTGAAATAAATAGATATGGATTACTTGCCGCTACATTGCGAGCACAGGCAGGTCTGAGACAACATTTATTAAAGTATTACCCACTGTGGATATCTCCTCTGCCACTTGGCACGTTAATTGTTGGTCCATCAGCAGTCATAGGAGGGCAGGGATGGATGCCATGGTTTATTTTTGGTAATTAAGCATAAAAGGGTTGGAGGAGACCCAGGAGCAAGAAGAGGTGATGCTGCAGAAGGGAGATGCACCCTCCCCATGCCCCAGGTGCCCTGGCTTTGCTCATGCAGAACACACTTGCTCCTGACTGCCCACAAGGCCAAAACGGATGGATCGGGGGAGAGTAGTTCGAAAAGGAATTCCTAGCAGGGATGGCAGAGATGGTGTTTGTTTGGCACGATTTTCAATGCAGTTGATAGAAGTTAGAGGAAAAATGCTGGATTCTTTGTGCAGCGAAAGGCATCACCCACACCTTTATCTCTGCTCTTCAGAGGGATTCTCATCGATACTCCGCCTGGGCAGAACGCTATTAAGACATATGGTAGTGAGGACAGCAGCTGCTATAAATGCAGCTGAAGGAGGGTAAGTCAATAGATCCTTACCTACAGAAACAAAACTATTTTATCCTTCTACCATAATGGGCTGGGAGAACAGCTATCAGATTATATTATCTTATTGTAAATGTGAATGGAGGCAAATAGCCTTCTCCAGCTCTAATTTAACAGGAAGATTGAATCAATATATGTGAGAAGATGAATCAAGTGTCCATTTCCCCTAACTGATAGCAAAAATAATGTGATAAAGCAGGAAAAGCCCTACTCTACCACTACTGGCATTTAGCTATGAGGTTTTCACTCGGCACCAGAGGACAGTGAGCGCTGCAAAAAGGAACGAGCACTGTGATTTCAACTATTCACCAATAACTTCAGCTCGTTTGCTTTTCCCTTCTGCCAGATTGGAGGTAGTGCAAAACACACACCTTAAAAACATTTATCATCGTATCTGCTACTGCCTGTCCACACTGGCAGCATCTCCGCCATAAGCACCGGCCCTGTACCAGTTCCAAACTGACTTTAGGAGCAATTTTGGAAAACTACAGAGCAGCAGTCAGTAATACATCACCTGCTCTCTGCTGACTTGCCAGGGGCCAGGCAAAACAGATTATAGGTGAGAGAGCACGCGATGTGACTTGATCACACCGTACCTCCTCACCGAGCTTCTTACTGTTAGTGCCATCAGCACCACTCACTGCCTTAAATTTTAGAGAAAATTAAACTGTAACTGCAAAACGGTGCCACTGCCACAGCTGTTCCATTTTCAGCAGTAATGATCAACCTCCCAAGCTTTTATACAACGTAGCAAGTTCCTCACTGAGACGGTATGCAAAGGAGAAAGATGAAGTCAGATGATTATTGGCATTATTAATGTATTGATTCAGGAAAAACAAGCCTCAATTCTGTTTCTGACTCTGGCAGAGACTTTGGAAGCGTCCTTGAAATTCTCAGTTTCTTCACCCCATTTCCCTACCTGTATTGAGACAACAGTAATTCCTCACTCTTCACCTCTCTCCTCACCTTTGTGCTGCGATGGCAACACAGATTTTCTTCTGACAGCACATGGAAGAACCTTCCCTGAACACACCAATGTATGATATAGTACAGATATGAACTTTTCCTTGCACTTAAAGGTAGTTTTCCTTAAAAGTATAAACAGAGGTAAAAAATACCTATACGAACATGTCTTAGAGTCTGCTTAGCATTTCAAATGGCTTTATCATGCACTTATTGAGACCTGCAATACCACCATGCAAGAACTGAGGTTGGGTGGTACCTCTGCAGGCCATCTAATTCACCCAGAATAACAGTTTTAAGCTTTTATTCACACCAACACAACTGCACAATACATCTGCTGCTGGTTACTCTGAAACACCGCCCAGAACAGCTCAAGTCAGGTCTATTCTGCCGTACACCAGAGAGAAGACCTTTTCTGTCTCCTCTCTAGTTCTGTCAGCAATATTCATCTTTCTGTCAACACCCATCATCCTTTGAAAAAATATCCCTACATACATGGTCCTTTCTGAAAACTTCTTATTCTCTTTCTCTTCCACTTCATTTATCACTTTCCTCTTTTGCCCTCTTCACCCGAGTGCTGAATACCCCACAAAGGACACTGACTTCTCCTGGCACTGAGGTCAGTGGCTGAGCAGCCGTCCCACAAAGACTGTGCAATGTCCATTTTTACACAGATGACTCTCAGAGCTACCTCTCTGGTCACATTTTGTCTCTTTCATTGAGCCATGCCTTTCACTCTCTTTTGACACCAATTCATAAATATCTCCATGCAAATTCTAATTTTAAGTGGCCAAAATAGGACTCCTGATTTGACCTAGGACAAACTCCTTCCGCAGATTCACTGTCAGCTTTGTCAATACTCTCACCTGCCATTCAGAACTGCAAATGAAGTGGTCATCAATGGTAACACCATACCTTTAACATTTTTGCCAACTAACGGTGACTAGAATGACAGAGACAGGAAGATGAAGAGCATCTCTGCTATTATTTGCAAGAACTTTAGTTTTTATCAGTGAAAAATATTATTTTAATATACATTTAACAGGCTGTTCATGGAGTGTCCCTGGAGAAATTCAAGAGACATGAAATGTTGCACTGAGGGACATGGTGGGATGGGTTGGGTTTGGACATGGGGATCTGAGAGGTCTTTCCAACAGTAATGGCCCTATGGCTCCATTTAGGAACATAGTCAGTAGGCACAGTAGTGCTGGTTTGGAGTTAGACTTGGGAATCTTAGTGGTGTTTTCCAACCTTAATGATTCTATGATTAGATAACACGTCCATAGTACCTAGCCTGAATGTGCTAAATCTAAAATCTGGAAATACAGCCTATTAGCTGTTACAGATTATCTATAACTCATCCCCCCCAGAAATATTAAATATTAGCAAAAAGTATTTAAAAGGATCACTAATTAGAAGAGGATGCTAACAGATGGCTTATAAAGTGAAAAATGGAAGTACATGTTACAACTGGGCTTCTAGAAAGGCAGTGCATTCATATTGCCCCTATGCATACTTAATTTCTTCCCAGCCCCAGTAAGGCCTTACAGAGGAAATAATTTGCACAATGCATTATGGGTGAGAATGAAAACCCTGTACATCCATACACCCTTCAGCAACACGGACCCAGTGAAGGCCACCTGAGAGCATCCACAGTACCAAATCAACACACGTATGGTTGCCCAGGCTCTGGCCATCAACATTTGGGCAGAGCAGAGTCAGCCCTGGCTCTTGGCATGGAGCCCAGTGGGTAGCTGAGTCCCACAGATCAGCACCACAAGATCTCAGCAGCCAATGTGTTTTTTCCCTGATCCATTACCAAGTGGTGCTGTTAGACAGAGATGGGAAAAGGAAAACTAATAAATAAGCAAACGGTTGCTGCAGGATGCAGGTGCCTGAAGTCCTCCACCACCTTCCCACATGCAACAAAAGCGGCGTTCCATGCTATTAACATAGAATGAACAAGCAGAAAACTCCAGTTTCAATTATTCTCTCAAGAATCACAGATACTGCAGTGCCTCCCAGGTTTTCTGCTTCCTTTCCTCCTTGCTACAACAGTTTTTTCAACATAACAGTGACTGACTTCAACTGCCAGACTCTGTCATGTGGAGAAGCGACCTGGCTCTCCTCCCGCCGCACGGCTGCCGGCCTGCTGCAGCTCACACATGCCTTCTGGCTGTAGACGCTTTCAAGATCCCCCAAAGGCTTCCTCGCTCTGTCAGAAAATAAGCGAGCATCTTGTTTCTGTGCAAGATGTTGTTTTTTTTTTAACTTCTTTCGTTGTTTTTTTTCTTTCTTTCTTTTCTTTAATTTAGGATCTGGAACAAACAATTGCCTTCAAATGGAAAAAGCATGCGCTGCTGTCTGCCAGGTCCTGAAGCTGTTTGAGGAGCAACGAAAGTTGTCCTGGCTGAGTTCAACAGTGAGCACTCAATGCTCACGGTGGGCAGATTCCCCCCATGAAAGCACTAAAGGCAGGTTCACAGCGACTGTATCACTCCTGCAAAGGTACTTAATGTAGATCAGACAAATTAAAGCCTTACTCAACCTCAGCTGGCTCATTTATTTTGATGTAAATGCACCTAGGATGATCCAAGTGCTTGCACACAAAAACGTAGGTCTTCCTAGATGACACAAAGGAAGTTCAGGGTAGAGATGAATAATCTTTCCAATCAAAGACTCATTTGGGATTTCAGCAATGTTACCAGCACAAATGAAAGCAAGACTTCAGGGGGAAATTCGTCACCCAGAGGGTGGTGAGGCCCTGGCACTGCTCTCAGACAGCTGTGCTGCCCCATCCCTACAGGTGCCCAAGGCCAAGGATGGGCCCTGGGAGCATGAGCTGACCGCTGGTATTCAGCCCACAGCAGGGTTGAAGGTCCATTCCAACTCAAGCCATGCCATGATTTTATGATTCTACAACTTGTCATACTTCTTATTAAAGAAAAGAGTGCATCCCACATTGCCTACTGCTAACTGATCAGGACTCGCATCTGGGCACAGGGACTCCAGCCTGTCCCCGTGATCTGCTTGATTCAGACGAAAAAGCACAATGGTGACATTTTCTAGATTGAGACAAATAATCTGAACACACTGGTGATCTTGAACTCTCATACCTCAAGTAGAGATGTTTCAGCAGAATTGGAAGTTCTGGCCTTTCTTGCAGGTGGGCCTTTATCACAGGAACAGGGAGCAGGCAGTAAAACAACTCCGGGCAAGTCAGTTTCAGGAGATCTACATGAAGAAATAAATCAATTTTCAGGCTTAATTGCCTTCTGCCAGTATGCAGTTGGCCTCCACTGCCCTCAAGGCTCATCCCCTCAGTCCTGCACAGACAGGGGTGAGGATTGCTTGGTCTGACTTTGCTGGCACCCAGCAGTGCTGTTCGGCTCCCAGCAGCAGAAGCTGAAAGCCAGACACTGAGCCTCTGTGCTAAGGAGACCTTGTGCTGGGTTGCGGTAGGGCTGGTTGCTGGTATGCCCTGGGGTGGGTCTGATGTTGGAGGAGAGCAGCCCATAAATTCACACTTGCAGTTTGTTCCATATCAAAGCTCTTTGATTTACTTACGAAATAAAGTATCTTCTGCTGCTCCATTCAAATGTTATATACAGATTTAATCACAAGCCCCATGATACTTTGTGTTATTCACAAAGCTGTGCCTCTGTACATCTCAGATTCCTTTCTTTTTTTAAGTACCCATAAGGTTAAGAAGAAGAAGAAAAAATACACCATCAACAGAAGTAAAACACGGGGACCTCAGTGACATTTTTCTTTTTACACTGTTATTCTTAAGCCAAATGACATGATCCAGGGGACTCACCTCGACTCCTGAGTGCTTGGGATTGCTTGTGCATCATGAGACATGCTCTGTCACAGGCGTATAGCACATCATAAGGACTAGAACCCCACAGGTGGCTTGATGCTGCAGTAACAAAAAGGTACACAGTCTGCAGGGGAGGGGAAAGGGTAAAACAAGGAGGAAAGGAATAGAAGCGAGCACCTGGATTCAGTTTAGGAGAAGAAAAGGGTCCCTTGAAAGCAGGAAGAGCTTAGCAAAAAGAGTAAGGAGAAAAATCTTAAAAGATTGAGGGGGAAAAAAAAAAAGTTGAAATAAAGATTTGAAAGGGTCATACTTGTATAAAGATGCTTATCTAAACCACCAAGGCTTTGTCAAGGCTGAACTTCTCAACCTCCTGACATATCAAACCCAGCATCCACTTCCCTGACCCCACCCACATCCCCATGCTCCCCCTCACATCTTCCCAGCTCTCCCTCACCACCTGCTCCCCAAAACATTTCTCAGCTCCCAAGTACGGGACCCAGCTTACCCCTGCCAGTAGGTGTCCAGGATTCGTTGGGACCTCCTGCAGCAGAACCACAGCTGGAGCACAGAGGGGACTTGGGTTGGAAGGCAGCACCACGAGCAAAGGCAGATGTAGCAGCTGGACAGCTCTGTTTGGCCAACCCAGTCTCTTTGGACAACACCCCCAGACATTGGGTCTGGATTTGAGCAGGTCATGTCTGGAGCCAGGAGTTGGACCCGATGGTCCTTGTGCGTCCCTTCCAGCTCGGGGTGTTCTACGGTTCTACAGTTCCATGCTGGAGGCTGGTGAGCAGAAGCAAGATGGACAGCAGCACGATGTTGATAAAAGACTATGATTAAAGAGAGAACTGCTCAGCACCCCACAGAGAGAAAGGCAAAAGTAGCCTCTGTTCCTAACTGGAAGTAACACGCATTGTATTTGTTATTTTAAACAGCTTTGTCTTTCTTCAGTGTCTGGCCATAGCCAAATTCAGCCCTGCTCTAATTAGCACATCATTTACCCATACATTTATTTCAAGGTAAGCAATTCTTCCTGCCAAATGTCTATTAGAAATTAAGTAATGACAACCATGAAGAAAGAAAAATAGATTTATGGTATGTACCCTCCTGTACCGACTTTTCCCAGGGCAAATTTGCAACCCAAAGTCCATTTCCTTTATGTAGCAACAATAATCCTCACCTTCGTGCATTTGGGGAGGATTGCATCTGGGTCACCAAATTTGCAGGTCAACTCTACACCCAATAGGGAGAGATGGACACTCACATTTCCATCAAAAATCAAAGCCAGCAGCAGGCAGGTAGGTGAAACCAAAACTGTCTGGGAAGAACAGGAGGAGGGGAGAGGCTGATCTGGTGCAAGAGGGCATTGCTGGGAATTTCCACACTTGGTCAGGAAGCCAGCTGGGTCAATCGTTAGTGACCATGTGCGTGCCATGCTCAGCTGCCTCATGGAGGGCTATAGCCGAGCTCTGATACAAGGACACAGTCAGCTTCTGTAAAATGAGTAATGAAAGTGATTACTGCATCCTTCAGCAAAAGCATCAAGGGAACAAAGTCTGGCTACTAGGCTTCAATAACTATGTAAAAAAATCAGAGCAGACGCAAAACTTGGGCTGTTACTGCTCAAGTCTCTTCTCTGTTTCTCCTGGAACCACAGCTACACCCCCCTGCACGAAAGCACAGTGCAGGACAGACAGAAAAGAAGCCAGGAATCCCTCTGTGCTTGCAGAGGTGTCTGGTTAGAAAAAAGCCACATGACCGAACCAGGTTCAAGGTATAAAAACCAAGGATTGAAAACTTTGCTCATATATATTCTTCAAGTGGTGTTTAATACAGCTCCTTTTGTTTGTTTTGACAATGGATCTTATCTTTTGGTAAGGGCTGTGTTCAGGGCTATTATTACCCTATATAAAAGCCTCATAGTCTTTCTTTCCACTTGTTCAGCACACCAGAGTGGCATAGCAAATTTAATCGAAGAACGCAGCTCCAGGGAGAGCCTTTTGAGACTCTCCCCTTTTTCATAATGCTGTTATCTCCTCTTCCTTGTGTTGGGGATGCATAAAAATCACAAAAAAGTCATTCTGAGTATATTCTTCCTGATAATTATTGTCAGACTCCGAGATAAGTACCCTACGTGATGTAATGTGTGTTAGAACCGACTCTCTGAATGCAAATCCTGCGACTCTTATAGGCCCAAACAATGGTCGCCCTAAACACTAGGGCCTAGTATTTTGCCACAGACAAGAGAGAGCTTTGATTTTTTGTGTTTTGATAAGGCACAATCTGGGTGCCTTTATCTCAGCTGTTATATTTAAAGATGACATTCTAGCCTTGCCGCCTCGCCTATTGTTTTGACCCTGATTATCTCCAAATGTTGTTGTTTAGTCAAACTCACCAGTTTAATGAAAGGCCTGCTCCCAATTTAAGGAAAATTATTTAAATGCAGAGTATCCTATACACTGTGGTTTCGAAAAGAACTAGGCGGTTAATCAAAAGTTAATTGTATAATTCTCATGCAGATTAGGGCCTCTTGCAAATGAATCCCAGGTTGTGATTATTAAAAAAAGGGAAAGTGCTGGAGTAATGCACAAGGGTCTTCAGTCTGGTAAACAATCAGCTAAGGTTTAATTTGTGGTAAACAAAGTGCTGATACACTGGGGGTCTCCAAAGGAGACAAAAAGGTGAAAATAAATTAAAAAACAACATACAGATATGATCTTTTTGTTTTTTTTTTAGGCATCTTTCAAAAACACCAGCTAAATGAATAAAAAGTAACCCATTAATATTGACTGGCAGCATCCTGGCAGTATGCAAATGATAGCAGTCGAATAATTATACCCCAACCCTCGGACAGGGATCCTGGCCACAAAACGTTCGCGCCACCTCCAGTAAATACCTATGTGGTGCTCCCAGGTAAAATAAATAGCTGTAATGAACAGTCTGATTAATCACAAACTGTTTCTCTATATGCCGATGAACAGCGTTGGCAGAAAAGAGCACAAGTGGTGTGTTTACAGCCCTCACTAGGGCTCTGAAGGTATCTGAGCTAAGGAATGAGCCAGCAATGCTTCCAGCGGCAACAGATCCTTCCTAACTTAAAAGAAAAAGAGCTGCTGAAGTCGGTCTTTGAAGCCTGTTAGACTGAAGTGGTGAAAATGATACTGACCGAATGGTTTTTACGAGTTGGATTCATTTGTGACAGAAAGTAAGCAATGTGAACAGTTACGGGAAGGCCACGCGACTGCAAAGCCCGCTGCTGTAGTGCTGTCAAGTGGGATGGTAGGAAGCAGCAACGGCTGCCTGACTGCCAACAATTAGCAAGAATTACTCTGTTACTTGCTTACCTGTGTCCAGGTGTCAGTGTGCTGGTCCTGTTGAGGCCACACCAGGAGCATCCCCTGTCCAGGCACAGCCAGCACAGCCCTCTCCCTGCACAGCCCCGCAGCAGACATGGGCGCATGATGCTCACCTTGGTTTTCGGTTGGCAGAAGGAACCCAATGCATGTTTCTTCTCTGTAGTGAAGAGGTTCACCCTCAGCTTTCAGGTCTGCTGCAACCTCAGCCAGATGCTGGTGAAGCAAGAAAAACTTGAATACCTTCTTAGCTGGCCACGCTCAGGCAGGCAGAAGTCTCCTAGAGGAGGAGAAGAGGCTTATGTATGTTCGGATAATTATATTTCTATATACACAAGCTCACAAATATAAATAGATATACATCTCTGTCACATATGTACATTTAGGTACGTATAACACCGTAATAATAACTTCTTTTGTATTCCACACCAAGCAGGAAAAAGTGGCACTGTATGGCAGCAGTCGGACAGGCCCGCAGCGAAAGCATTAGCAAGAAAACACGCAGAGGTTTTCATGGAATTTGGCACAGTTTCTGAATGCATGAGATCAAGTACGGAAGGAGGAAGATAAACCAAGCAGAGGAAACAATCATTCCACTTTCAGTACCTAAATGCTATCATGCACTGCAGTTTCAAGGAGAAATGGATGAAACACATCTCTAAGTACTTAACAATTCAAAAGACTACAGTAGTCTGCAAAATATGATGATTTTACAGAAACCACGCAATATTTTAGAGATTATTTTATATAGAAGATAAACACCAAAGATAGTAAGCCTCCTATAATTCGTGCCACAGCCTTCTGGAGGTGAAGGGAATGCTATCTGACATTAATTACTAATTAAAGGCACCCGTGTATTTGCCAGTAAATTGAAAAAGATAGCTAACAATCAAGAAAAATTTGTCTCAGAAGGGGGTTTTCTTTCTTTTCTTTTTCCAATATTATTCACACTTCCTTACATTTTATTTGGAAAAGAAAGCATGAAAAACGTTGCCTTACAAATAAAAACCAGGGAATTATCAATGGCCCACTTTTTCCTAAACAAACAAACCAGCAACTTTCATTTCCAAATATGTGTACCACTGTCATTAAAATAATTTCCCAGGGAGCTGAAGTCTGCCTGCAGACACCTCAAAACTCCGCCGTGGCACTGACCCACGCAGCTGTAGGTACTCTATAACCAAACAGCTGCAGCAGAACTCCGCTGTGCAGGCCCTGTGCTGCCATCTGACCTCCCCTTATCAGCATGGTTTTGCCCTACCTTTGTAAGAGGGAAAGCAAATGATGGACATGCAAACCTGGAGCATCTCAAGGCTGTGACACAGAGTTTGAGATCACTGCTTCTTTTAACAGAGCAGTCCTGGAATAGCAGAGACCTCTAAACAGAACTGCCCGGGGTGCAGGTGAGGATAACGTTGACTTTCCACATGTTTCAATCAGACCATTGCAGCTACCTAATGAATCTTGCATCAGAGGAAGACTTTTGAAACTAAATTGTTTGGTAATATGCATTTTCAATCAAAACACAGGGGAGGCTTTAAAAATTCACTGAGCATAAATAAAATATTTGATCTTTCTGACTCTTATTTTCCAAACCCTTACAGACACTTCATACTAATATTGACATAAAACTTCAATACTGATGTAGGAATGATGAAATGGAACAGCGTGGTGTAAATATTTTAGGAGGATGCAGTGGGACGTCTTCTCAAAAAGATGTGTTTTTAAGGTGTTCTCAGGCTCACTGCCCCCACCCAACATGGGGTGAGGTGAGCACAGCCCACAGCAGGCAAGGCAAGAACCACGTGGGCAAAGCAATGGGCGGCCCAACAGGACTTGAGCAGATGAGCCTGAAGCAGCAAGAAGGCACTTTGGAAGGACAACATCAGGCTCTTGGGGCATGTGGTTCTTACCCAAGCACATTAGGTGCCTGCTCAGCCTATGAAGTGGAATCAGTCTCCACAGCATGCATTATTTTTTTCTTGAAAAACATGTATTTCAACATAGTGGAATTATCCTTTCAATGAAAATCCACGTTGTACATTTAGGTATGTTCTCTCTTGTGGAGGAAAAGGCAAGCCATCAGTGCCAATGTGAAAAAAATGGTATTTAATCTACTTTAAAAACAGCAACAAAATTCTAGTAATTAGAGCCAGGTTGCTGGGGAATCATTACAAAAGTCAATATCCAGCACCAGGAAAGCATCTACGAAGTACCAGATGGTCACTAGTAAAATAAAGAACATGAGAACTAAAATACTATGTTTCAGGGAAAAGAAAAAAAAATAAAAGAGTAATTTTCCTTAGGGGAAAACAGAACTAATCAAAATTAAATCCTTTCATTTTGTTCTGAGCTTGTTATGCTACTCAATATCTGAAAGCAAAGCTCCTCCTGCCCTCACCTGACAAGAGAGACCAAACTCTGAGCTACGCAACAATGAATTCAAGGTGAGATTTCTCAAAATCCATGTTTGAATGGGACAAGGAAGTACTCATAGCACCTGGCAGCTTATATTTGTGAAGAACTCTTCAGTCTTATGCAGTTATTTAAAGTGAAGCTCAAGAAGTTTGTTACCCAATTAACCTTGCATAACAAAATTAACCCAAGAGAACTCTTCCTCATCCTCCTGAGAACTTGCTCTTCACACCATGCCTTTAGGTACCCTGCGGCATCCAGCAAAAGAGTTGTGTTTTACTGAAAAACAGGAGCCAAGAGCAGCCACAGAAAAGCAAAGGGTCATTTTGAATCCCCTGATGCCTAATCGTGACATAGGGCTGAGACCTTTTGCAATCTATAGCTTCATATACAGTGAACCACAAATAAGTACTGAGTTGGGCATGAACTTTGCATTGGCTTGGACGGTATCTAGGAGTCATTTCAGCAATCAGAAGCAGCCAATACTACCAATATTTCAGCTAAGGGATAATTTCATTACCTGTTAATTAACAGCTGGACAAACAGAGGAATGCCAAGTGCTCTGCTGAGTACCAAACGGTTGTACCTATAAAGGATTGAAATAACTGTCATGATTTTATATTTATCTCAGGTTTTAAGGCACTGAGGTCACCTATGCAAACTCCCCTACTGTTAGCATAAGTGCAGATGCATTGACCTGGTAATTTATACTCCTCCATGAATCAGTCACAGAAACAGCCAATGGCTGCACTGAGGAATGCCAAGTCTGCAGAAAAACAGAAGAGACAGCAAACATAAATTAAAACTATAAAGCTTTCAATGATTAATATCTATAAGATCCTGTTCTGACTCGTACACTACTTCTCCCATTGATTAGATAAATATTAGATGTCAGAATTGCAACAAAACCTGAAATACTTCTAAACTCATACAAAATGAAGTCAGTATTAGCATCACGGATGCTCCTTCTTGGGTAACAACATACAGAGGAGCCGTATTTCATCTTTAATTCATTTAAAGTAAAGTGACTCCATGACATCACGGCGACTTTTGCTCAGATGGTAACAGCCAGCTGATGTCACGCTCATTCTAAGTAAATACGTTGAAATATGTGAGCTAATATTTTTATCTGGGCAGCAATCAAATTAAGTCAACAGAAAACAAAGGAAGATGAAAGCAAACATTTCCGTTTTTTAAAGTCACTCTAGAAAAGGAAAGAAGAAATTATTTATAACACTGCAAATTTTACATGCGGGCAAGACCTTCTCTTTAGGCTGTTGGAAAAAAAGAAAACAAGCTTGCTTGTAATACTTTCCTTATGTTCAAGCCTGCACAAATCCAAATTTCATAGGTGTACGAGCCAACGTTCCCAGAGGACCATGATTCATAATTCTATCTAGAAATAGGCTAAGTATCACTTGTTGTTCCAACGTGAACATCACAAGAGCCTGGGAACAATACCAATGACTTTTTCTGCTGCTGTTTTCACAGAGGCAGACACTGTTCCTGTCTCTCATCCCAGTCCCACTGTGAATCACATAGACAAATGCTGGCACTTCTCTGAATTGCGTTCCACCCAAGCCTAAAAGGCAAATGGCAGTGACTTTGCAAACCTACAGAGACTCGTTCAGCGCTTTGAATCTCTGTCAAACAGCTTGCTGCAGCTTTAAATAATAAATAACATTTTCCACGTTATTGACACGTTTGTCACACAAACAAACGATGGCAGAGAGCGGTGCCCATCTTCATCCCCACAGCCTGGAGGTTCCCAGCCCTCACCTGTTGCACAGCAGTGAGGTCAAAAGCCAAACTGGCACCCAGTGGAAAGCTGCTGCGTCTTTCTCTCCCTTTTCCTGTTGGCTTTGTGCCCAATTTTGCTTTCAGAGATGAAGCATACCACAGCCCTCACGCCTTTGCAGCAATAGCTGATGCTGTGCAGATTGCAGCGACAGAAATCGTGGCAGCTCAAGCTGAAGCACAACTGTGATTAAAGCCCTCCTAACTCAGTTGCTCTTAATTTTCTCAAATCCCTGTGGGGCTGAAATGTTCCATGTTTGCTCTCTGCCCAGGGGCAAACAGTTTGTTGCTGAAAGAGTCAACAGAACCTGTTTTGCTTTCTGCAAATGGTTAGGAAAAAAAAAGTTGTCTTCAGCTCTGCAATCAGGAGACATTCCCTTGCAGCTGGGGGATGCTGTTTGTGACCATTCCCTGGGTATTAATGGCTACGAGGAATAAACGATGTTTGAAGAATATAACGCTCATAGATTGGGAATAACTCTTCTCACTGATAGAAAGTTCATTTGGACTTTCCAGCTGAGATGTTTGTTTAGACCACAGATGCGAACAGTGGTTATTTGGAGATCTGCTTCAATTGTTGCTTCTAGCAGAATACAGAATACACGGGCCCTTCAGATAACAACCAGAGGAAAGAGAATTGGGAAGTATTGCCACAATTTTATGGTGCCCAAAACAGGCTACCAAGAAGCATGGACACCTGATGGCACAAGGAAGCTTCTTCCTGTGACAGGCATCCTAGAACAAGCTGCCGATCGAGATAAGAGAATGCCAAAGCCAAGATCAGAATGACAGCTCTTGGGCAACATCCGGTGTGCTGAACTGGATCGCACCTCCCCATGAGCAAGTTTGCCACATATAAAATGGATAAAATAATCGACCTTTACTGCTTTCTTGTTAGAAAAAGAGAACAACCTTCCCTCCATGTACTCTGCTGCCCAACCTGCAGACACGAAGAGGTGGGTGAGCGCCTACTGCCTGTAAGAGAAGAGTAAAGGCTGATTCCTCATTTTCAGAAAGGTACAGTTCTGCAGATGCAAATGATATCAATGTGCATTCTATGATTCTATGCAGAAGTATATTTTACAAAAACAACAAAGAAGTGGTTTGGCAACCACAAGTTTTACAGCGGGCGCCAAGTTATCCAGGTATTAAATACGCAGAAATTATGCGGTCCTCACACAGATTAAGAGATATTCAAACAGAGATTGGTGACAGGGAATCAAGCATCAGAAATATCAAACCAAACAGCTCCGGAAGGTCCAGAGTTAGCTCTTCCTTTTCTCTAAATCAGAACCAAAAGAAAAATGCTAAGCAAGCATGCAACTCTGTTTGCATTTTGTATAGCTTTCTGTATTTCTTGCAGTTGTTTTCGTCTAGCACTGCTTGTGTTGGACATCACCAGCGGTGGCTTCTTGCATGGGACGTTGCATAACAATGCTCTGACACACTGCTGTTCTCTATCTAGTCCTGTTTATCAGGATATCTCACCAGGATCTCATTTTACACCAGGGCATGGAGACAGTACGTATGGAAACAACTACAGAGTTCAATTTAATGACTGCATTGTCTACATTTCACGGCCATCAGAGGAGCGGTGATGACAGCTTCCCAGTAGATATTTATTGTTTGAAGGTGGCTACCACTTCCATCCCGTGTATTCCTTTTGTGTCCCACACCTGCTCTGGTTTTCCTATTTTCTGCACACTTTTATCACCAGCTGTGCCATACTTTGAGATAACAGCATTTATCTACAGGCCTTACTCCTGCATTAACAACCCATGAGATCGTTTGAGGTTCTTTTCATCTGGGAGAGCCTGAAACAAGGATTTTTTTAACGCTAATTTCAGCCAACCTCCCATTGACTTCAAGACTGATTTTTGCCTACGTCAGACCTGATGGTCACCTGGCACAATGGAGTAAGCCAACAACCTATTCCACTTTTCTTGAGCATACCTTTGTGCAGAGGTTTGCAAATGCCTTTTAACCTATTGATAACTAAGATTTGATTGGATACAGACAAACTCACAATTCAGACCGGGAGCCAAAGAGACTGGATGCATCTTTACAAGCAGCCTCACTAAGAAATGAACAAGCTGATTTTAGACCAGGGAGAAATTTTCCATCATTGGAAAACTACGGGACTCATTGGTGGCTGAAAAACATGAAATGTAATAGTTCAACAGAACATACATTGTTCCTAATCTGTGAAGAATTCTGCTTCCAATGGCATACATACGATATATGTATATACACACACACACAAAGTTTTGAGCTTCATTGCACATCAGCGCACGTTTTGAAGACAAATATTTTGTAATGTTTAAGGATACGTAGCACGCAGATAAAACAAAGTGAACAAAAACCATGTTCTGGCCACAAAAAGTACCACACTTGGTTTCTCTACTGCTTTTGAACAAGCACCACGGTGCGCCTCTCTGGAGATGTGTACTCAATATGTGCTCAGAATCAATTTGTAGTATTATTGCAGTGATGGACTGGAGCAGCTCCAGCCTATCGTGTCAACACGCATTTTGGGCAGGCTTTAATCTGAAGAGCCACTCGAGTATTGTGTAACTGGGTACGTTAAACTCATTACATTTTTGATAAAATGCAGTTACTCCCTATCCACAGAAGCCACTTTCGACTTTGTGACTTGACTATCTGAATTGTTATTTATATTTTAACTGTAAAGGACATAGTCTGCATCAGCAACTGACAGTATTCAAGACCATTATACAGAATGAAGTCGTTTAAAATGACAGAGGTGCTCTAGGATGAATTTGTAGCCTGAAAATACCGTACACAACACCATGAGTTCATTTACCATTTACATAACTATGTAAGAAATAAATATCATGGGTAACAGGACGTAGTTTATATTTAGGTAAAACAATTTGTTTTGCATTTGTACTTTCAAAGGTCAAATATTTCAAAATATTAATGAACGATAGAAGGAGAATGACTGACTTTGAAAGAGGAAAATTAAGAGAGCTTCAGTGACTTTCCCCATCTTCACACTATCTAAGGCAGCAGCTGATGCCTGCACGCTCTTAGGCTTTTGAACATAGGACTGCTTTTTTTCCTAGGATTCCACTTTGCACAAGTTGGGCCCAAAAATAACGCAAGCAAAGTGAAGGATGAGATTCTGTGCCCACCCTCACAAAAAATACCTCCTCCTTCCCACTTCCACCAGGGTTATGTTGATGTTCACAGAACTCCTTCCTTCTCTAAACGATCCTTTGCCCCCACAGCCACAAAGAGATCCATCTCTCTGTGAATACCTATGCCCACGGTGACTGCCACCAATAGTCTTCAGCCATTATTGACTTCTAAAAGCAAGGCTAGGGAGGGGACACTGCAACCATCGTTCAATCCCCTGTTACCAAAATAAAACCTCCGCAGAAATCCCATTTAGAAGGGATAAAAGATAGCTAGCAGGAGCTCTATTAGCAACACCATTCAACTGCAGCTCTGGGTTTTCTCTTTCTCTGAACTCTAACCCATGCTGAACTGTAGACAAAGCACCTGGTGCTTCCCTGGAGGAAAAGAGCACAGCTGCCCCAAAGAGCAGAGCTGGCTTTGACCTGGATGAACCAGGCCTGGAACCAGGCTCAGAGTGTGCCTGGCTTTGTGATGGAGCTCTCATCCTTTTCCCAAAAGTAGACCTGAAAGAAAAGCCTGCTAGGAATATACAGCTGATGTACTCATACCAGCAAATTGCGTGCCCCCCAGATAAAGCACACAGCCAAACATGAGCAGAGTTACTCAGGAAAGCTAAAGATGCATGTAAAAATAAATTAAGAAAGCTTTAGTCCACTTGAATCAAAGGTCAGGGAAGACTAAATGCAATCAAGATATCACAAAGGAGATGGAAATAAGCATAGAGGAGGTAAAAGCAAGGACACGAGCTTAGAAGATAAAAGACAACATTACAAGCTACTCATTCTCCACACTTTCTCTCTTTTGCTGAGCACCTCAGAAGAAGCAGGGCATGAGACATTGGTAATACATCTCTGTTAAGTACAAATAGAGGCAATATGTCATCATACTACATGAACAGCAATGATTAAAAAATTACCTAGCAAAAACGCTTACAGCATGCAGAAATTTCAGATATAAATTTGTATGTGAACCTTGAACATCTGGGTGATGGAAAGCGAAGATTTATGGATAGCCGGAAATGTACATGACATCTAGATGCACATGCAATAGAAAGACATTAGATACCATTGGATACCATCCTGTGCCAGGCGGTGGCCTCTGCTGACCGATTCAGCACCCTTCAATTTCCAACAAGGTGAACAAAAGCCTTCTAAAAATTGGTAGAAAAAAATCCTGCCAAGAAGTAACATTTGACCATAGTTATTGCTGACAACGCTTTCCTTTGGGAAAGAAAACGCCTCCTGTGTTTTTCATCCTGGATTGACAAACAAGTTGATTCTGGATTGACACCACAAAACCTGATTTACTTTCCATCATTTATACAGCTGTCAAAACTCAAGCCAATTTGCTACAGAAGTTGGTACAGCTTTGAAACTGAAAAGCTTAACCTAATAACTCATAAACAGCAAGGGACCAATAAGGCCCCGAGTATCAATGGGATAAATGAATCTTTGACAAAAAGATCACAGAATCATCAAGGTGGGAAAAGACCTCTAAGATCGTCCAGCCCAGCCGTCCACCCATCACCAATATTTCCCAGTAAACCATAAATCCTATTTCTAGGTGTAGAAGCTTCATGAGTGCATTTCTGAATATGGGCAGCACTGCTTTTATTTTGCTTGAAAAAGGATGCCGATGCTCTGCACAGGGCAAAATTACACAGGAAGAAGCTATTGGAGTTGTGCTAAACCAACACACCTGGCCAGGGCAGCTGGCAATCCTTATCCCATGATGCTAAAAGAACTGGAGTTAAATCAAAAACTTCTGCTATAGAGTAGGGAATAAACATCAGGAGAGCAGTAATGTAATCCCAAGAGATGATTCCAAAGTAATGCTTCTTTCTGTGTGTGTTTTCTTTTGCCCCTCCAATAATACTTTCAGTAAACCAGAACATTCATTTGAGTTTTTTCAATCCCAGTCTTTGATTTCACTGCTTCTATGACTTTGGGGTTTGGCTTTAATTGTTTGATTTTTACTAGCAGCTAGTAGAAGGACAGTTCTCATGCCTATTGTATATCCAAAAATAATTAAAATGCTAATGGTTGGGTATTTACAAAAAGGAGCAGGAGACAGCATGCAACAACTATTGATGGCAGAAATAACCTGAAATGGGAAGAGGGGTCTTGGGAAAGGAAGGTTATGAAAGAGCTCAGTCTGAGAGCAGCAGCGTAAGGCATCCAGTACAAGGCTGTACTTTTCAAGGTATTCCCCTGTGACAAGACCACCTATTTCTTCCACCTCTCAATTACATTTTCAGCCCTCTTCACGGACAAATATTTACTTACCTGCCTTGACATCATTTCTTTTCATTCAGAAAAGCCATTCACGCCAACCAATCAAACACACAAAACCATTTGTACGACAGCATGCGGAGCCACTTGTCCATCGACTGCTTTCCACCCCTGCAGTACAGCAGCACCTGTGTTAACAGCATCATCTCAATATTAACCATGAGCAATAACCCGGCCGCCTGCTGCCAGAGCCTGCTACACACCCAAAGCCACACTGCGAGCAGGCACCAGGAAACAAACTTCCCTTCTGCACCCCTCAGCTCTGCATGCTAATTGTCACGCTTGTGCAGCTGAGAAATTACATCACGCTCCTCCATGCTGCTCTGGCAGCACGCGCCAGCCCTGCCCTCCTGCAGCCCTGCTCCTCCAGCCTTTGCCCTCTCTTGAGCAGACGCCGCCAGTTGAGCTAAATTGGGTAGTGGTTTTGGAAGTGAACAAATTGGGACTAGAGAAAGACCCCAAGCTCATTTTCAATTTTGTTCTGAGCTCCTGTTTGAACTCGAGTAGTTAGGAAAGCAATAAATAGGCCAGGGCCATAGGGGAACAGCACTGGATGTACATGTGGGTCAGGGGCTACCACTAGGATTTCTTGAGGAATTCAGAAGATATTATATTAAAAAAAAAATAAAAAATTCAAGCCACAAAAAAGTTTTGCATGGAACGTTTTGGCTATTTGTAGGCACAGGTACTGCAACAACAGCACAATCAGCACCTGAAAATAAGTAAGAACTGTATTTAGAATAACGTTTACTTTACTGTCATTTACACATTGTAAATGGAGCTTCCCAAGGGTCACAGCTTCCACTTCAAAATGGGCACTGGGCACTGATTCCACACAATCGCTATGGAAAGGCAGTCACTGATGGAGGCCCTACACTAAAATCTGACTTTAGAAAAATGTGTAGTTCAATCTGTAATGCATCAATAATTTCTTTATAGCAAAACATCAGCCTCTACCATTATAAAACAGATAATTAAACAACACTTATTATACAACCCAAGGTTCCTACAGCTACATCATTCAGCACAACCACAGATCTGCCCATACGCTGTTTGTTCTTCTCCCTGGTCCTTCGGGTGATCAAAAAAACACACGCTGATGTCAGTTAGGTGGTTTAGTGTTAGTGGAGATGTCATTATGCCTGCTTAGGGTTTTGTTGGCTATTCAGTTTGATTTTATCATACTATTCTAAAGCAGAAGTGCCCTGTGTGGTCGCGAGGATAACATGCGGATATCACATCTTCTAGATGTGGAGTCATCCAAAAAAAGAGGATTTCTGTTTTGACTGTATCTTTGCAGAGATACTACGATCTAATTATTTTATAGGGCTCCACCTGCTCCTCTTTTTTTTTCTCAGTAACTTTAGAGCATAATGCAGAACTAATACTACACGAACCCTTTTATGTTCATGGCTGCTATTACTTTTGAAATCATGAAGGGGATATTTCAATTTTCATAAGAATGGTTTTGATTAATGCCAACACTGAGCAACTGGGGTTTGCATGACATCTCATTTCTCCAGCGTTGGACAACGATTGTTATTGCTTTGTTTCTGAGTGAAAGAAAAAGATAGAATAGTTCTTCCAATGGAAGGAATCATTCAAAGAAATGACCAAAGAACTCAAAATCCAGAAACATCCATCTTTGCTAGCACAGAGAAAACCCCTTCTCCCTTTACCCTTGGGGATACCCGGGTGCATTGCGACACGTACTGGGTTGCACAATAGTTTGCCGCAATGGTTTGTGCAAAAGGAGAAAGTCACATCAATACAGCAGTGAGGAGACATAAGCAGAGTACTGCAGTCAGTGCACCATCACAGTTACACATCTGGATGAACCTCACGAGCCTTGGAACAAATCAAAGATGCTGTCTGTTGAGGAATTGACAAAGGCTTCTTCAAAAAGGGGCACAGATTTGGAAGTGCCTGTCAGTATCTGCATCAGTGTAATTCGCTGGCATTCAAAGAAGACAAGGAGGATCCTGAAAAATGTGGAGATCTCTTGTCCGTACTGTGCCAAATCCCGAGGCAGATTGCCACTTTGGTACCAGGCCTGTGCACAATCCTTTTATCCAAGAAGAAATGGCATTCATTACAGTAAGTGCAGGGCAGCGCTAGGTGATAAAGCCTACAAGGTCTACTTAATGAAAGGCTTTTCAGCCCTGCTTATTATAGTGAAAAAAGACCTCAAAGATGTGACTTATTCTATTTTCTTGGTCAGAAAAGTAAGCCCAGGATCTGGGCTGTTCCTGAATGACACATAAAAGCACAACAAAAGTCTTTCAGGTCTACCTCCACTCCAAACCACCCTATGATTGGATGAATATGGCAATATCTCAGCACTTGGTAATCAGTTATCCTAAGGAGCCTTCAGGTTGATGTCAACTGCCTGCTACGTGCTTTCCACCAGCCATGCAGCACTGTGGCCCTCCCATAACCCCATCCTAAGCCAAGAGAAATCAGGAACCTGAAACATGAGGGACAGGTGTTCAGCTTACATCACGGCCGCACAGCGCTGGAGGTCTGACAGCTAGCAAGGGCTGCCAAAAATAACCTTCGTGCAGTCATTCTCAAAAACTTACTCGATATTAAGGGCTGTGTGAGGTACAGAGTCCTAACAAACAGACAATGAGCAACAGAGCAAACGCACAAAGCGTGGGCCAAGGCTGGCACAGAAACTTCCCCAGGGCAATATGGCCTTCCTAGTGATGGTCATAGAGCAGCAGTGCAGCACAGACACACACCTGCAAAGAGATCCACTGTAGACTCCACTCGTAACGAAACACAAATATAAAAGTGTATTTACAATTAGTAGAACTAAAACACCACAGCGACATGAAATACAGAATCATAGAATCATTAAGGCTGGAAAAGACCATTAAGATCACCCAGACCAGCCCCTACCCATCCCCACCATGCCCATGTCCCTATATTTAAAGTGGAAGTACTTCAAAGACAGCACCACTGAACAATTAGGAGCACGGAGGGTGCAATAAGCACTGTAGTGGGGTACTACTCCAGATTCAATGACAGGACAAAAACTTTCAGAGGAGAAAAGGATACATGACAACTTTTCTAACTCTTCCTACAGTTGCTGATCAACTTCATCAACTTAGTATCTTTTCATTTAAGCTTCAGCTGCAGCCAATAAAAAGAAAAAATCAGATAAAAATCAGTTGCTGCTAATCCATCTGAACACAGACATCTATTATTTGAAACTGATGCACTCGCAGGCAGGTGATGTTGGTGACCGCCCCGCTCTCAATGCAGGTGTTGGGAATTGGAGGATTTCAGTTTAACAAACCCATGCCAGGAGCACCCGCTGCGTGTAAGTACTGCACAACTGGTGCTCACTTCAGTCTCTCAGTGACTTGGACAGAATTAGCTCTCATTATGTCTTCAGTCTGATATCTGAACTGATTTCTGGATTCTGAACCAATTCAATATATATGTGTTTTGTACACCAAAACAGACCTTTCTGTCTCCATTCCCCAAGGCAAGCGTACTTCCCTTTTCCTTCTCCTTTTCCCAAGGGAATAGGTCTTTTCAAAACATTAAAATTATTTAAAAAATTAGGAAAAGGATATCACTTTCAGAGAGGTATCAGAAAGTTCTTCACATGTGCGCTGTAACGGCGTGTCCTCATTCCTAGCTCTGCTCTATCATTGTCTTGCTCTGTGTACGAGGTGTGAGAGCACAAAAAAGGTGGAGAACAAACTAACAAAGAACGACCCCAAAAGTGCATCTCGGGGCATGGGTGTCACCCAGCAGGCAGGCAGGGCTGTGGGCAGCCGAGGTGCCCCGCTCCACGCGGCAGCATTGAACTCACCATCATATAGGACGGTCCTGGCAAACACGGTTCGATTCTGCCCAACTACTGGTGTGAAATTTTAATCAAAAAGGAAAAAAAAAAAAAACCAAACCCACAACCGGAGAGCTCATTCAAAAAAGAAATTAGCGAAAAAACTTTGGTCGTCTCTCATCAGTGAAAACTGATTTAGTTATGCAAATTACTGCTATGAATATTAAACCACTGATGAAAGGTTTTTAATGAAGGGATCTTTTGTTTTGGAAATGCAAGGGTATATGCTTTAATTTCTTGCTAATTTACTGTTCTTTGATAATGTTCGCATTTTCCCCAAAGTGACTTCACTGATGGGTTTAATACTGTGAATAGAACTACAGGCCAACAATACTGGTTTTGACAAGCCTTCCCCTGTGTAACTATAGATCATGATTTGCAGCCCCTTATGCACAATTCTATTAGGGTGAATTTTGTCTACAGGGCTTTCCATGAAATGAATTCTCATTTTAATGTTAGCCTCCTGCAGTTTTTAATTTTTAATCTGTAATATGAAATTGCAAATTTTACAAACATCATTTGAAAAAGCCACTAGGACAGAACCGAATGCCAAAGTTTACATATTGCCTAATTAGACTGTTATGAGAAGCAGCTTATCAATGTCAAGCCAAAGATCATCAAAAAATCCAATTACTAATTTGAAAAACACATATATTTATAGGTTCATTTTGTTTAATTTGCATCCGATTAGCTTAATAATTGTTTAAAAATTGTATTAAGGTTAATGATTGTGGTGCAGCTCGCAGCACACCTGGGCTGGGAAGGCGGCGTAGCAAATTAGCCGGCTGTCCTACCTAAAAATAAAACTCAGCTGCAATCTTTTCCATCATAAAGCACAGAGAATTCATTACTCAAATGACAAGGCAATTTTAAATATGAGAAGATATTAAAGCACTCGCTAGCTGTCTCTGTACAGCTGCAGTGCTGGTCAGGTGCTAAGGAAGGACGCACCCATCCGCACGGGCACTTCTGAGCCTTGCTGAGGAGCGCATCTTATTTACAACACAGCGTGCCGTGCCGTGGGAAGGACAGCCGAGATCAGCTTTGTTATCCTAACGCAGCATGGGGGGATCGGGGCTCTTAACAGATGGGATTAAAAGCAGACAGCCAGCACGCGACGCTGAGCGTTTGGTTGGGTTTTATGAAGCTGAAGAGAAACTTTACAAGTTTGGGGTTTATAATTACGGCAGTGGATAAGTCTGCAGAACAGAGGCCTGCTCGATGTTACACAGCAGTTTTGATTTGGAGCTCATCACTCTGCCGCTCCTGAGCGTGCCCGGGTGAAGTCAACAGCACCCTGAGAACACACACAAGTATGCCAAGAGGGAACGGCCACAGGCACCGCCAATGGCAAGGATGGGGATTTAGCCCTACAGGACACCCACAGACACGAGCGAGTGGGGAGAACTGGATGGGGTTGGGGGGCTCTGTGCTCCAAGGGGTGACTTGAAGGGCCCCATTGCATGGCTACCCACAAACTGCCTTTGCCCTGAAACTCAGAAGTCAAGCTCAGCTCGCGACTTCCTTTATTCAAATGGGAGCATGGTTCCGAAGGGCCAGCTTTTGCCCGGGGACACCAGGCTTTCCCTTTAGTTAATGGAAAAGAGGAGGCTTCTCTAGAGGGCGAATGGGAGCTGGAGCCTCAGCCAAAGTGCCTTGGAGGCAGAGCTGGGTCTCCGCTGACTGCGCGGGGCTGTGGGAGGCAGGTCTCCAGGTGATCAAATTAGTCTTTGTGGCTGCCTCACTCTCTAATTGCCATTAGATACACCAAGTAATGAACAACGTGCAGCATAACAAAGGGAGCGCAGATAGAGAAAGGAGAAAAATTAGCCTGCGCTAATTGGTGGTCTTGGCCAACTGTAATCACACACCTTTTAAAAGGAGGGCTACAAAAGAATACCCAGCTCCAAAAGACACTGCAGAACCTAACAGTGAAATGACCTTATCTTGGTAGCGAGCATCAGGAGATGAACGCTGATGGTATTTCACCTGGTCCAGCTCCCAGAACATTGAGGGTCCCAGTGATGGCTGCAAACCCAGTGGGTGGCAGACTAGGACCTGAGTGGTGCCCTCAGCAGCTCAGTTAAAATGAATTTGGCCCATCTTACATGTGAGTTCTGACTGAACTGCCCCTCTGAGAGGGTTTTGACATTTCCCTTTATTTAAAAACAGGTCGTTTGGAGCTATATGAGTGCGTGCAAAATGTTATTAACCACAATTTTCCTGCAACGTGTGCATCTAGTGAGCTTGTGGAGTAGGCTCTCTCAATGAAAACCAAGGAGTGACAGCAATGTGCTTTGCCTTACAGCTTTGCATTGTCAGCGCACCTTTAGGTAGTTAAGAGCCCAACCTTTAAATATATTTTACAGCCTTAAGTAGGAAATTTTTTGGACCTTCTTAAGGGCAATGACACCTACATTTTTTCTAGCTTTCATAGATACTGCATTTTAAATACCTGGACAGTTCCAAAACTAAATCTACATGATGAAGAGGCGGATGCAGCTCCCTCTGGAAGAAGCAGAAAAGTACACGAGCTCACTTCTCAGGCATCCAGCAGCCATCCGGATTTCCCCACACCGTTCCATAGCTTCTCACATCCTGGGGAGGCCTCTGAGTTGCATAGAATCACAGAATCACAGGGTTGGAAAGGACCTACAAGATCATCTAGTCCAACCATCCTCCCAATACCATTGCTACCACAAGAACACCCCAATCTCCACTCCACCACAACAGCACTTCTTAAACTGTCTTTTCCTACAAAATACGGTCCTCTCACTGAAGGAAACAGTAATAAGAGTGAAATATAGAAGTTTATCACATCTTTATTAGTAAAAGTTTTTCTTGGAAGGGACATGTTTAGGGCTGAAAGAAGAACTTTGTAGAAGCATATAGCTGCAACAGGATTCAAATTCTATTCGAGCTGGTTAGATACCAAAACACTTTTTATCTGCTTTCTAGTTAGATGAAATACTTACAGTGAAAGACAGTTGAAAGCTTTACTCACACTGCTGCCATCTGAGCTGAAGAAACACCAAGCGCCTGTTTCTATGTTCATTATCATAGAGGAGTCCCTGAGGAGAAGTGGCAATGATAGCAGTGGTCACAGGCTGGCAGCTATTAGGGACCTGCTGGCTACAGGTGCTCAAGAGAGCCAGAAAAGTGCATTAGTATCTAACTGGAATGCCATCGAGAGCTATCAGATGACCCGACATAGCTAGCAGTTAAAATTCTAGTTGGATTTACATTACCTTTTTAATCCTATAAAAAGATGTGTTACTGTATGAGATGTTCTTCAACTGTATTGCCTTCCGAGCGCACGCACCTTTAATCACCACCTGAGAACATTTCCCAGTAAGGGCTTCTGGAGCTGCAAATAACCTCATACTCAACTTCTTAAAAAGGACCTTTTCTTTTTTGAGGAGCCTGGCCACTCTCTGGAGAAGAAATTGTCCCTATGAGAACAGCAACACCACGTCAAAACTAAACCTCCCTGTTCCTAAGTTTTGAAGAGGAAAACTTCAAAACAGACACACAAAACACTTCGGTTTAAAATCCTGTTTAAAACCTTGAAAGTGATATGTAGAATTACCCCTTCTGCTCAGTGAAACAGTCACAGGTAACGCCTAAAATCTGTCCCGAGATAGACACAGCTTACATGGCATTGCTTCTGTTAGAGTCAGGACTAGGCTGGTTTTGGAGTACAAGTAGGACAAAACCCGCAGTAATCCACACAAGGGCATTTCTTGGACTGTCCCCAAAGGCTGAAAGGACCTCTTTTGGTAAGAGACATTGTTTGCTGTTGGATCTCAACAGACGCAGCCAGTTGCTCTTTATAGACTACAAATAGAGGTCAATTTCTTTATGGTGGGCATTAGCTGCTCCATAGAAAACAAACACAAAGCACTTACTTTGCTGCAGACTGGAGCTCAAGTTAATAAGCCTGAGCAGCTGCATGCACAGAAAGCTCAGCTAGACGTTGCTACAACATCCAGGTACCTTATTTTTTCCACTAACTAAAATATCCCCAAATTTCATTACCTCACTGACACAAATTCCCTCTGAAGGGAAGCGCCACATCCACTTGTTCCAGCTAGTCAAGAACAGTGAAGCAATTCCTCATCCATCTATCAAACAAGCAGAGAGTCACTGCAGGATTAGATGAAGACACAGCTGAGAGTAAGCATATTCTGACATTGCTCTGCTATCTATTGCCACAGAACGCCTCTGTTCTGGATTTATATCCAACTGCAGGTCTGTTAACTAAGTAACTAGCTAAGAGCTCAGCCCTGTTGGTTTCTGTTATTATGGAAAAAGCAGTGTTGGTCTTTACCTCAGGACTTTGATACGTCCTCAGGCCAGAAATTACTGCCTTGAGTAACTATAGAATGATACTGAAGATGGAAAAGAGGTACAGACGCTTGTAGGCACTGGATCTCTAACGCAGCTAAAAATTTTTAGATGGGAGCACAAAAACCCACAGGGCTACACGGCTCACCTGGAAGGTACAGCAAAAGCCTCAAGAGCTTAAAGCATTTCTCTCCTTCCTCTTCATACTCACATTTCACACTGAAGAACACCAAGCCAAACCAGCAGAGCTTGCTGTGATCGTGCAGTCAGGACAGGCAGTGGGAAAAACCATTTCCGGCACACTAACGTGTGTGTGAAAGCCAAGCAGCAGCTGTGCAGAAATGAGAAGGACTAAGCAGAAGCATTCCTACAGATAGATCAATAGCAAGCAGGAAACCACAAGCACATAAATGACCTCTTCAGAAGTAAAATGCCAAAGAAAATGAGAGTACTCCACACAAGCATCCTCTGCAACATAAGATAAAGACATTAATGCAATGACACATACATAAGCACAGCACAGCAATGCCCTCCAAACTTGCTACCGCCTTCAGCATTTCACTCTTTGCACATTGTCTTTTATTAGCGTGCACCATCTCCCCCCTTCTCTGCTGAGATCTCATAGAGTCATAGAATGGCCTGGGTTGAAAAGGACCACAATGCTCATCTAGTTTCAACCCCCTGCTACGTGCAGGGTCGCCAACCACCAGACCAGGCTGCCCAGAGTCACATCCAGATCTGGTCATCTTCAGCAGAAAATTGAGCTATAATTGCCCTCTTTCCCATCAGAACATCCAATACTAGGAAAAACACGGTAGGAAGCGATACAGCATCAACGCTATCAAGAAAATCTTCCTTTTAGCACAACTTTTAAATAGTATAGCATATAAACCTACAGCAGTGCCTGCAGCACTTAAGTTTTCTTTAAACCTCAAAACATGCAACACTGTGGTTACAAGTTTCTGACAAACTGATCCACTCAACACCAACTTCAAGGGGTTACAAACATTAAATTACTTAATCCTGTTTCCCTTCTATGAATAGCTCCAAAAAGAATGAAATAAATGGGGAATACTTCTAAGCAGCAGCCAGTAGGGGCTGACACAGGATTAGGTTAGTGAAATTCACATTTCTGTCTGTTCTGCAGTTAGGTGGACTGAGAGCCACAAACCAAACAGAAGAGCCAGGACCCAACACAGATGCAGTAAAATTAGAACAGATCTGAACAAGTCTGAGATCAGCAGCCCAGCTCTACTGCTTCAGTTGTTGCTGGGACGACACAAACCTGCATGAGATGGAATTCTGGATGATCACAAATGCTACACGAAAAACCCCAAGACACATTTTGTGAGAGGTTCCTCACATCTGGGAGGCTAAAACTGAAACGGCAGGAAAAACATCTCAGTCCTACAGTGATAAATGCAACAGGCAACAGATCTCACAAGCAAGAACTCACCCAAAGGGTCGTTTTCACCCTCAAAGTGCTAACGAATGTCAGAACACGGAATCCATTTGCCCTTCCCATTCCATTTGTCCATAGAAATGCCTGTAACTCCTCAAAAACTACATAAAGATGGAGGTTCTCAACTCTGCTCTTAAAAACGCAGTTAGATGCTGAAGCTGGATTTTCTTTCTGCATGCAAAATGGTAACAGAAGTAAATGCGTATTCTCAATCATTTCTAAGAATACAAAACACAGAAGACTCAAAATGTTTACAAATTTAATGAATTACAAATCTTCCCAGCAAAATGAACTTCTTTTAAAAAACATTTCAACATAGCAGTTTTGCTAATAAATCCATAGTTCTCTTTTAAAGAATATTTACAGGACTTTAATGAAAAACTAGACTTCAGCACATGAAACTACGCAGAAAATAGCTTACAATTAAATGGACAGTAAAGTAGCATGGCTTCCTGATTGCTGTACTGATCAACAGAAGAAGGGGATAAATACTGTTAGAAAGGATTTATTTTAGTATTTGCCATTCTGCACAAGAACCCCACGGTTTAAGAACTGCTACACAGACAAATGTACTAAGAACAGGTATCGATGCAGTGTCTGTAAACACATCAAGAGAAGGTACTTTCGTATCATCATGATTGCTTTACAAAACCTGAACTTAAAATCCGAGTGCAAATCAATTCACGTTAAAAACTTGTTCAGTTACTGAATCGCTTTAAAAACTGCTTCTGAAACAGTGAAGGCTATTTTCTGGTTCTTGCACTTGTTCTTGTGCTTGATCTTGTTCTCCTGTCTGTTCCTCCAGGATCCTGAGTTGCCTTTACGGCCCCCCCGTCAAGTTCTTCTTTGGCTTTGTTTCTTCTTCCTCTTTTGGGCGATCTATTTTCATCATTATCTATTTGTAGACAGAAATATCAATTGGAAATATACATTATAAATGAAACATTTCATTCAGTCTTCAGTCACGTTGTTTTTCAAGATGTCCCCAGTGACCACATTCCAAAGATTACATCCATGAATTCAACAAACCAGCTACAAAACCCACACTTCTGCACATCCAATATCCTTTAAGATAGATCCCCAAGGACTTTCAGCTATTTCGGAAAGTAGGTTAGCATTAATGAGAGCACCAAAACCAATTAGCTACCATTTCAGCTCAAATTCCTTCCACCGATACGTAAAACTAAAGTATATCCAATGCTGGAGAAAAACCCAGCAAAAATGAATATATAGGAAGAGCTGTATGGGACACCTACAGCTAAGTCAGGCTTTTAACTATAAACAAAAGGCTGGATACCTATGTAAGAGTCTAGATAGAGAAAAACAAA
The DNA here is from genome assembly GCA_016647715.1 of Pavo muticus. Lineage (NCBI taxonomy): Eukaryota > Metazoa > Chordata > Aves > Galliformes > Phasianidae > Pavo > Pavo muticus. Next base: position 2,122,044 of record JACDJE010000048.1, read on the forward strand.
GCTGCTCTAAGAGATGAGCATCAAGCCAAGCACCACACAAGGAAACCATCATTAAATCCACATGGGAAAAGACAACCCCTCCAGAAAAGAAACTATCCGGGCAGGTCGAAAAGCACCAAAACAGATGACTCATTTGGGAAGTACATACAGCAGAGTCAGGAAGTGGAAGCCAGCAAATATGTAAAGAGAAACAAAAATATATAAACCAAGACAGAAAGATGGCTAAACTGATAAGCACGTTACATAAAGGATACCCAGAACCTACAGGTGTAGGAGCAGGAGATCAGATGGTATCCAAGAGAAAACAAGCACAAACAATGGGTCCTAAAGATGCAATGCTCATGTTACATCGTTACAACCTACTCCTGCAGGTCAGTTAATTGCTGTATTACTCTAAATTGTAGGTTGCAGATTGAGAGAGAACATGCACGAGGGCATTTGAATATCCCAGAGGAGGAATACAAGCGTCATGTACCATAAAAATCAATTCTTTCCACTTAGGAAAAGCATCTCGTTTCAATAGGGCAACATAGCTGCTCTTTACTTAAGTCTTCTTGCTGTATTAAAGAACTACTCTTTATCTACATTAGCCTATGGCAGTCTACAGTAATAGTAGATCTCTGCACACATTGTTCTATCTATAACCTAAATTACCCACACATGGAAAACAGAAAGTAAATTGTTGCCTCACCTGATTTTAACTTTTTGGGTGCTAAGACGTCTGCTGGCAATTGACACTTTCTTCTGCGAGAAGCGGAAGCTGGCTGTTGAGCAGGGCTCACCTCTTTTCTAGGCTGCTTGTTTTTTTCAGAACCAGCGGGTGCCAAACCCTTATTTTGAGTTTCTGAACTGTTATCATTTTCTGGCAAGTTGCCCTTATCATGGAGAGAAGTGGAAGTAGCTGCCTTTGATTTGAATTCTACCTTTTCCCTCTTATTTCTCAGCTGCCTACGGTTTTCCTGGGATGAATTATTTTCCAGAGATGTACCTTCATCCTCATTAAAATTTCCCTTCTGACCTCCGTTGTTGCAGAAGACACGTTTTTCCCTGAGCAAACTGGAACTAGTATCCCCAGATTTGAAAGAAACTGTTTTTTTTCTCCCCAATCTTGATGGATTTTCTTCTGACGATGGAGTTATTTCCAGAAGCATGCTCTGCTGTTCCTCTGGAGATTCATCCTTACCATCTTCTTGCAAACCCTGAAGAGACCCAGAGCTAGCAGGCTGTGAAGTGCTTTTTTTCCTGGAGTAGCCTTTTGAAAGATCCATTTTTTCATGGGAAGCAGATTTTTCAGAAATCAGGTTTTTAGCTTCCCTACGATTATTCTTTCTACCGCTTTCCTTTGATAAGCAGTGTGTTCCCTGAGCAGAACTTGTGGCTTCAGACAGGAAGGTCGCTTGATTCCTCCTGCCTCTTCTCAGCTGATTTTCTTTCGGAGATGAAGCAACAGTTTCTAATGGAACATTATCCTCTTTAGGAGCCTCTTCTCTAACACTGTCTGCTGGCAAGCCACGTTTTCCTCTAAGAGAAACTGAATTAGTTGTGTGTGACACCAGAGCTTCTTTCCTTCTGCCCCTTCCTAATGGGTTCACTTTTGTGAGGGACACCGGTTCCAAAGGCAGATTTTGTTCCTCATTAGTATTCGCCTCTTTATCACCGTTTTGTGACAAGCCACACTTCCTCTGGAGAGAAGATGAACTTTTTGCCTCTGCTGCTAAATCGATCTTTTTTCTTTTCTCCCTTGCTGATGCATTTGTCTCTGCCTGCAAAGTTTCATTTCCCAAAGCTGGATTTTGATCTTCCTTCACAGTCGTCTTTTTATCGTCACCTCCTTGCAACCCACGTTTTTTTCTGATAGAAAGAGAACTCGTTGCTTGTGATGCTACAGCAACCTCTCGTCTTTTTCCCCGTCTCAGTGGATTGGCTTCTGTTGAAGAGGGAGCAGCTTCCAAAGCTGGATCATGGTCTTCTACAGAAGTCTCATCTTTACTATGATCTTCAATTAAGGTCTGCTGTTTTGTAAAGGTAGAACCAGCCGCTTGTGGAATGGAATTAACTTGCTTTCTTCTGCTCCTCCTTACTTGAGAAGAAGGATTTCCTGAAGTCTCTTGTTGACCAAGTTTGTAAGTCATTCCTTCCTCGTCCCCAGGTGAACTCCTTTTTTGCCCAAGTGCTTTGGAGCTGGTTTGTTCAAGTTCAGAATGAACTTTTCTAACTCTACCTCTTCTACACATAGCTCCACTGTTTTGTGTTTGATTTTCTTGCAAGGTTGCAGTTTCCTTTGATACCACTATCTGTTCATTTCCTGTCTGCTTTCGATGGCTATCAGCACCACTGTCACCGTTTACAGCAGTAACTGTTGTGGCAGATGTGCTGTTCTGGTCTTCCATTATTTTGTCTATCTTCTTTTCATCAACACAGCCCGAAGGCTCCTTGGGAGCAGATTCCTCCATTTCTGCTTCTGACTTAAATTTGGGTGTTACTAGCTCTGAGCTGTTTACATTTTTAGCAGATTCATGAGTCTTTTTCTCTGAAGAGTCCTTCTTGCCTCTCCTCCTTCTAGTTCTGTTTGCTTCTTGCACTATGCTGTTTGATTCCAAGACTAGAACAGTAGTTGGCATTTTGTTTGTTTCTCCAGAAGGTGACTGTGATTTTAATCTCCGAGATGCTTCTGTTGTGTTTGCCTGAGTATTTTCAGCTTCATCTCCCAGAGATGCTTCCCTCTCATTTTTGGTGGGCGATCGTGTTTCAGTAACAGTTTCATCCAAGGTTTCCTTGATTTTCTGACCGTTCTGTGTATTTTCAGGTGCCACCACATAAACGTCCGATTTTACTTCTGTCAAGTGTTTTCTAGCATTCCTTGAAGAGTTAACTCTTTTTTGTCTTATCTTCATTTCAACTTCGGTTCTGTTTTCAGATTCTCCTGCTGGAGCAGTCTCAGAAGTCTGCTCATCCTCTTGCATTATCTTTGCAGATGGTTGTTTACGAAGCCTCCTTGTTGCTGCATGAAGCTCCTCTGAAGAAGCTTGCTTAACTTGGTCATTCTTGGCTCTCCTTCCTCTTTTAGGTGCAATCGGTTCTTCTGTGTTTTCTACTTTTCTCACTTCTCTAGCCCTCTTCCTAGGCAGTGGAAGCATTTCTTCACTGTCTCCTGCACTAGCTTCGTTACGTGTATTTTCAGAGTATTTAAGATCTGTTTGCAGTTGACAATTTTCATTTTGACTGTTACTAGATAAACTTTCTGCCTTCATGTTTTGAACGTCTTCTTTTATTGATATGTCATTGATGATAAAATCCTGCAAAGCCACTTTGATAGTTGCAGGTTCTTTTTGTAACACCCAAGAATCTTTGCCACAAGACTCAAGGCTTTCATCTGGAAGTTTCAACTCCTTTGCTTCTTTCCTTTTACCTCTTCTTGGTCTTTCAGTAGCAACATGCATTTCCGAAGATGAAACAGTTTCAACTCTTTTCTCATCATTATGTTTTGAAATGTTTTCTTCTACCACACAAGCATTTGTTCTCCTTCCTCTTCCTAGATTTTTAGCTACTGAAGTTGAAGTTCTGACCCCTCCCATCTCTTCCTGGAAGCTCTTTTTCTCCAGACCTTGCAATTCTTTTAAATTTAAATCCTTTTCAGCCTGCTTTATTGAAGCAGGATGTACAGACTTTCTCCATCTGCCCCTGGTTGGTCTCTGGGTAGACTGGTCTTCACTAGTTGACTTTTGTTGACAATCTTCACCTTGTGAAGTATTTCCTTTGTCTTCTAAAACAGTTTTTTCACCCCATACAAAGTTTTCACATGAAAAAGAGCACAAGCAAAAGTTACTCATTACTATGCCTGATCAAAGTATTTGTGAGTTTTCCTAGCAGAGTGGTCTTGTACATCTAATACTCTTAATTCAAAAATAGGAGAGTGTGGTGGTAATTTTAGCAGATTCTGGCCAGCTTGCTGCACAAAGTTGTTTTATTTGATACTGATAGCATTCATAGCTTTCAGATGCCTTTGCTAAGAAAAGTGACTAAATGGAGACCTTTTCATCAGTGTTTTTTATACACTGGTATGTTTGGAGATGACACCATTACTACATCAGAACAGTACTACTCCATTACCTCTCCACCAACAGAATTCCAGCTCCAGGGAAATTCAGCACTAGGAATTACTGTACAAATTTCATGAGCTACTTGCTCTTTGTATACTATATAATTCAGAGTTCTTAAAGCACATGTTAAAGCTCCCTAATAGCAAGTATATTCGCTACAACTATTTTTAAAATAAAAGTATTTATACTTACCATGTTCATGACTGTAGTTGGTAGAAGGATGTACAGTATCTTCTTGCTTAGGATCCATAACGCTTACGGACTTGACCTAGGGGAATAAACAAGAATCAATAAGTTCATGTCTGGCAGGATTGGAAATAGTGAGGCTAGCCAATATAATATTAAAATAGTTGGAAAAAAAAGGTCTTGTTGAGTATTCTTCTCATAAAACAAAATTAATTCAGTTTAATAACTGTATCCATATACAATACCAGCACACAACCTGAACTTAATGTTTGTCATCTGAGCTAATGTAGCAGTTTTTAAAGTGAAAGACAACACTGTCCAGTTTTTTCTTAAAAATGCATTCACTGAATTGGCTGAAAAGTGTCAAAATAAAATAGGAAAAGAAGGGGTATGAAGCTGAGTCATTTGATGTTTTGCAGTGTTTTACTGCAGTTCAGCACAGACAAGCGCTCAGCCCAGTGATACTCAGCGTTTTATCTGTGGATTCGGGAGCTTACACAAAAATCAATGCTAGTAAAATGCACATACAAGAGTGATGAAGCTGTGTGAAATCAGAATGGCAACTCAACATTACTTCAGTAACAACATGGACAGAGCTCCTTCAAACAGAATACATACTAATACGAGCAAATGTACAGCATTATAGTTCTCTCTCTATAAAATAGGTGTCCATTCAGCAAGCAATGAATGAAAGACTTACGGGAACAATGCTATCAAATGACCAAGAGGTATCACAGTATTTTGGCAAAAGCTCAATCCTACTTCATGTTTAAAGAAAAGAGAGCTTTAATATTTAATCTAGAGGCTACGAAGAAGCTGTACAAAGAAGCATATATACTTAACCTATGAAAAGAAAGGCATAGTAAGAACTTGACTATACTACGTAAGTAATTTAAGGGTGCTATTCAAAGGAAAAAAAAATTGCTCCTTCGGATTTGTACTAAGCTACATCTCGTCGAAGGGGGTCATTCACCTGCAAAAAGCCTCCAAGGAAAACACGGGTTGCAATCTTTACTCTTCCCAAATCACCACGGTATTTTTCATCTAGAGGTTGCATGCATGAGATCTTTTAATCAAAATACGATGCGATAAAACATGAGGTAGTATTAGATGGCCTAAGGGTTCATTTCAGCCACAGACTCCAAGTCTAAATAAATTCCTTCCAAAATAAACGAATAAAGAAATAAATAAAAAGCTTTACCTTTGTTTTCTCTGGTGTATCAAATATTTCCTTCACTCCAACGTAGTCCATTTCAAGCTCAGAATTCTTCTGCCTGGGTTCTGCCATCAGCCTACTCAGACCCACAAAATCATCAACTGGGTGAGATTTCTCTCTGGGAGTCTTCATTAATCTACTAATACCGAATACATCTTCTATGGGTTTAACTTTTTCCTTCGGTGTCTTGAAAATACGGCTGATTCCAATCATGTCTTCTACTGGTTGGGATTTCAATTTTGGAGTTTTGTTAATTAAATTAACTCCTGTCACATCTTTTAATACTTCTTTTTTTTGTATTGGAGTCTCCAGCAGTTTTTCAGAGGCATTTTCATCTGTAATAGGTTTTGCCTTTTGCTGTGGGCCCAATAGGACCTCTGCTGGCTTCAGCTTTTCTTCTGGGGTCCTCATGAGCTGCTTGATGCCTGACAAGGACTCCACAGGCTCTAACTTCTGCTTTGGGGTCTTCATGAGCTGCTTGATGCCCGACAGGGCCTCTGCTGGTTCCGACTTCTGCTTTGGGGTCCTCAAAAGCTGCTTGATGCCTGACAAGGACTCTACAGGCTCCAACTTCTCCCTTGGGGTCTTCATGAGCTGTTTGATGCCCGATAGAACCTCTGCTGGTTCTGACTTCTGCTTTGGGGTCCTCAAAAGCTGTTTGATGCCTGACAGGACCTCTGCTGGTTCTGACTTCTGCTTTGGGGTCCTCAAAAGCTGTTTGATGCCTGACAGGACCTCTGCTGGTTCTGACTTCTGCTTTGGGGTCCTCAAAAGCTGCTTGATGCCTGACAAGGACTCCATAGGCTCTAACTTCTGCTTTGGGGTCTTCATGAGCTGCTTGATGCCTGACAGGACCTCTGCTGGTTCCAACTTCTGCTTCGGGGTCTTCAAGAGCTGCTTGATGGCTGACAGGACCTCTTCTGGTTCTGACTTCTGTTTTGGTGTCTTCATGAGCTGCTTGATGCCCGACAAGGACTCCACAGGCTCTACCTTCTGTTTTGGTGTCTTCATGAGCTGCTTGATGCCCAACAAGGCGTCTGCTGGCTCTAACTTCTGCTCTGGGGTCTTTAAAGGCTGCTTGACATTTGATACAACTTCAGCTGACTCCAACTTCTGACTTGGAGTTTTCCTTTTATTTGGTGACCTCACTCGAGATACTTGTTTCTCTGGATTTACTGACACGCTATCCATGCCAGTACCTTCTTTCAGCACACTTTTTCTCTTTTCAGGAGTTTTTGTGGATATTGCATCAAACACAGACTTTAGAGACTCTCTCTCTCTCAGAAAGTAAGAGATGTCTTGAAAATCCTGTTTCTGTTCCGAAACATCTGAAGCATTTAATGGTGACACCATCATCTCTCCTGAAATAAACAGTAGGTTTATACAGTTTGGAAGAAACAAGAACCAACCAACAAAAAGGCAGCAAATCTAAGCATGCTAACCACTGTATAACTAAGCAGAAAACAGACTCAGTCAGCCCAAGCATTCTAATAAGCTAAAATCCAACAACATACTACAGCAGTCAATCTGGTAATTAGCAATAAGATAATCAGCTTCTACAAGGCACAGCATAAATCTAAAACAGTAAGTATAAATTATTAAAAAAAACAAGGTTTTTCAATCTGATATAAAAAATGATTTTATTAGTGCCTCTACTATAAATATCGGATTATTTATTCTTAATTTTTTTCCTTTGCTAGATGCTCATCTTTACTAAATTCTTAAGAAAACAAAATTGAACAGAACTGTGAAGAACTCTAAGTTATACAGGGACACAGTGACTGGTATGCAATTACAAAATCTACCTACTTCCTGCTGTAAGATGCTGCCACTGGACAAAGTCAAGTCCACAAATAAACAACTAAAGAACTGCCATGCTTCAACAAAAGATTTGCCTGAAGCTATACTTCATCATATAGAAACGTCACACCAAATCCAAATACTAAAAAAAATTAAAGCCTACAAAAAAATTACTGAAGCTACAAAATGTTTTGTAATACATTACAGATATTAAAATATGGTTGCAAGATATTTTGCCTCTACACCAAGTCTGCCTAGCTCAAGACTGTTCGCTGTCTCAAATAACTGTAGACACTATTACCTTACTTGTACACATAAGTCTTCCTTTCCAAACAACATACCAGATTCTTCAGGAGTATGCAGATCAGAAATCTCCATTGCAGTGAATGTTGGTGTCATATTATGAGCAGTGATCAAAGCTAATGTTTTTCCACCCTTATTGTCTGGAGTTTGAAACATCTCGGTCAGTCCTATAAAACACATTAAAAACAAACAAAAACACATACTTTGAAAACAAAACAAAACACACACATCAAACCAAACCGAATCAGTAACAAAAAGACCTACACAGCTGACAGAAGCAGTAACAGATTAAGATTTCACAACTTACCTGTGAAGTTTTCATCCATACTCATGTTCTGTTTCAAGATGGGATTTGTTACCACTTTAGGGACCATCCCAGCTGTTTGAACTGTGGTGGAGTAAGCTCTACCTACAACTATTGTAGCAGGAGACTCCGCATGACCTGTACTACAAGGTCCTTTTATTTTTCCTTCTGGTGTCTACAGTAAGAAAAAAAAACCAAACAACCAAAAAAGATCAGTAAATAAAGATTCTTATTTAAAATCTAATGAGAATCGTTCAAAACTGCCACACATTTATTGGTCTTGTTTAGTTAATACATACTGTTCAGCATACAGAAGCAGTTAAATTGCAGCTAATTTAAAGGGTTGGCTCTTTGTGAAACACATAGCTTGCATCTTCTTTTAAAATTTGAGGGACTGTGCTCAATGAGCAGTGTGACAAATGCTCTTAGCTTTAAGGAATGCTCAGAGATTATCCCAAGAGTGCTTCAGTCTTACTCCTTTTCATCCTCACAGAGTCAACTATCTAGGTGATCTATTCAAGATCATCAAGCCCAATCATCAAGAAGTGTTTAAACTAAAATAGACACTCGTTCAAGTGGCAGTACAGTTTGACTGCAGACAAATACTTAATCCATCTACCCAATGCATTTGGGTATTTAGATATACTCTTCAGATGCTTTGATGACACTAAGTTCACATTCAATTAATGAAACTGGTTACTTATTTCACATGCTCAACACAGCACAGTGTCCAGACACTTACCTAGTCCTTAACTACTGCTAGCACCTAATGGAGTTGACCAAAAAGAATAACTGAACGTGATTCTTGACGTCTTCTTACAGGTCAGAATATTCTTACACATCATGTAAACAACACCGATACCATTTAACATCTATCTAAAAACTTACAAGCTTTTAGCTTCTGTAGCAAAACACCTACAAGCCATTTGTAGTCCAGCAAACCTTCAAACCCTTTAAATAGTAGTATAAGAATATACCTTTGGTGACCGTGCCATTTTCCTTGCTGGTCTTCCTTTTTGAACACATTTTTTGACGGCCTTTGCCTGTGGTCTTGCAACACCTAATTTAACCACTTCTGCCCAAGTTTTTGCAACTAGAAAACAAAACAGGAATAATAACCTAAATTCTCAGCCGTGTAAATAGGAGTTCATAACTACTTCTTTATGATTCCAAAGGATTTGCTGCAGTCAAACATCAGAAATTAGTAGTTGTATCATCTGATGGCACCTATGCTCAAGTGCTGCGTGAAAACACTTTCAAATGAAGATGCTATTTCAAGCTGAAGTTTAACAAGCATCCAGTGTAGTTTTGTTTCCAAGACCAGAGAACAAGAAGACTTACACAGTGTCATACACTACAGAACCTGAAACTGAAGGCTGACCCAATTCTGTCTTCCCGCTTTTTGTCAAGGAAATACTTTCCTCAATAGAAATTTGCCACCAGCTTCTCAGCCCTGCTCATTATTATAGCTGAACTTTTCTTTGGCAGAATGTGAGGTTTAAAGCCAGAGAAATGATTTTTAAGAGAAATGCACTGACTCTTTCTTTCATCACCTATCCGAGGAAGTTTGTCGTCATGAAATTAGGTATTTATACTGCTTGGAGCATTTAGGTATACAGAGAATTTCTGTAACCTTCCTTATACCATCTTCATCACACATCTCTAAGAACTGCCACGGTGCAGCTATCATTCTGTACACGGTAATCAGGAAATTAATCACAGCTGTGTAATAAAGCTGTCAGCTGACAGGACACCTGCCTCATTTACTGCAGAAATGGGGAGGAGAAGACATAAAATAAATGATTCTTTTTATAAGTAAAGAGAAAAAATGGGAATGCCATTTCCAAAGATATTATTTTCTTGTCAGAGTTACCGTGCAAGTTAGGGAAAGCTGGCAAAACAAAAATCAAAAGCTGTCATTACTAGATGTGCAGAATATAAAGAAGAAAGCCAACCATGCAGGGGATTACCTAAAGAAAAGAAGTGGGAAGACAAAGTTTGCCCAAATTAGACATCCAAAAATACAAAAAACAATTGAAGATAATGGTGTTATTTTCATTTTACGGAAGAAACTGATGCACAGATACTAAAAACCACTTATGTACTAGAGATGGAGTGAAAAAGTGTCAAACGCTTGTGAAGAACTCTTGCTGATAAGTGAATAAAACAGTCAAAGCAACTAAAAAACCCACATTTTGCTAAAAAATTGATATGGCTTTCAGCTGCATTAATGAGGAAGGCCTGTGACTGTATCTCTGTATATGGTGCAACAATCGCTGGGAGTGCTCACACTCTAAAAATGGCACTACAAAAAATGAATGTAGAAGGGAATGATAAGAACTGACAGATGAATGTTGGTGGGAAACTTGAAATTTCACCTCAAAAGAGTCATCTGGACCTATTTCCTTAAATTAAAGGCATTCTGCCTTCACAAACATGACATTTTCAAGAGTGAGTCTCAATTCTTCCAGCGGCACCAAAACTGTTTCAACCAACATTCAAATTTGAAGGACTCGAAGGCTCATTACAATTAACCTATCAAACAAAACCTTAGTTCTACCATTGATAAGCTTTGGAGTATTAAGATTTACGCTCTAAAGCATTTACTGCTTCAGTCATTTATATGTAAGACAATGCAAAATTTTGCAATGTTCACCTTTCACAAAATCCACAGTCAGAATACGTGACAATCATTGATGTTATGGGTGTAACGGACTAACAGGTCTACATCAGTCTTGCCACTACTTTTACAGTACTTAAATTCATATTAAAAATTATCTGCAGAAACAAACCTAGTAAATTGGCATTAGAAGCACCACTTCTTCTTTTTGCACTGAGTACTGCCACAGCCCCACTTCTCCTCTTCATGGGAGTCTTCTTCAAAGCATGCTGTGATCTCCTGGTTAATTTGTTAGGTGTACTCATCAAAAAGGTTTTCTCGTCTTCATTAACACGAGCAGATTTAGGTGTCTGCACTTGGCCAGCATTTTTCTCCTTTGGGTTCATATCTTTCACACCTGCATTCTGCTCTTCCGCAATGGGGGATGGGGTCGTTATTTGAGAAACAGAGAAACGTCCTTTTGTGTAAGAGGGCGGAGAGCTTAAAGCAAATGTTGGTGTTGCTTTTCCAGAAGCAGGGGACGAGGCAGGTGGGGATGAGGCAGGTGGGGACTTCTGGGCTGACACACTCTTTGGTGACATGATTTTTTCTTTCTGCAAATGTACACTAAGTTCCTGGTAGGAAATAATAGAAGTGAAAGACAAGTTACTGCACAAAGCTCAACTACAAATGCTACTCTACATACCTGAAAAGTAAATACAGACCTACAAAACATCATGAGGTCATTTGAAAATCCTTAGAATTACTCTCTAAAAAGAAAACACGTAACAATTTTTACATTTCAGGAGTCCCATTCAACTGAATCAATTAACCAGCTTCGTTATTCAGCTCGAAATGGGTTCACTAAAGAAGGACACTACAAATTTTCACCATCTTAAAACAGCAGCCAAATGTTTTCCAACCTTCTGGCCGAGCCACGTGACAGCAGTTTGCACACTCTGCCAAACTTCTGGTCTAGACTGTGGCTATTTCAGTTATTTATGGCAAACTGGTGCTGCTAAGCACAAACACACAGAAATACACTCCTACATGTGTATGAGAACAAGCAAAAGCACGGGAGGTGAAAAGCACACACCCAGAGGATAAAGACAGGCAGACAAAGGTAGACTGCAGCCCTTCCTCTAAAGGAGGGAGGGGAGTTTTATTGATTACAAATTGCTATTTACAAGTGCCAGCTTAAATTGCAATTACTATGTCCACTTCCTAACATATATCTAAACAAGACATGTTCCTTGCTCTGAATTCACTTTTAGAAGTCCTTGAATTTCTAAATTCCATCCACATTAATTAGCTTAGCAACTTGGTTAGCTTTAGCATTTGACATTTACCTGGATTGCAAAGTGCTTCAGTCCCTGCCCCTTCTTCAGGACTGCACGTGGTGAGTTCCCAAACGGTAAGCTCAGCCTTGCAGGAATGGCACCTCTTTTAATGGGCGAGTTGGGAGGCAAGCTTTTATCAAAGAGTTCTGGACTCAGATGACCACCAAAAGACACTCTTTTTCTTTTTCCTAAAGGCTGAGGTAACAAATCACCACTTGTCCTCTTCTGAGATATCCTTTTGGTCCTACCTATAACAAACAGCAATAACTGAAAATAACCAAGAATCAAGGAAGTCACCCTCTTAAACAACATAGAAAACAGTGTTCATTTGTGCATTCTGGATTTGGAAACTTATCAGATGGCAACTAATTTAGATACAAAACTGTACCCAATTGAATAACCTGTTGTGTAATTTTAAGGTCAACTACAACTACGTGATAAACATCTTAGAACTGATGTGCCAGCAATTCTATATTTTACTTAAGCAAAGAAATTCTCACTAACACTAGGAGAATTTCTCCAGCTCAGTTCTAGCAAGGCATGAGATTAAACCTATTTACCTGGTTGCTCTTCAGTTGACAGGCCAGAGGTATTCATTTCTGAAGGGGTCTCACTGTCTTTCAGTACAGTAGCGCTTCCAGAAGACCTTTGTGATGATAATCTATGAGGTCTTAGAATACGGGCATCTTCCAAATCCAGCTTCTTTTGACATCCCTCGGTGGCCAGCTCTTGTTTAGCTTCACTGTCTTTTCTGCCTGCAGTCTCATCCTGGTGTTCTTGAACTGCATTTGTCTCCAATGCTTTCTCAGTTAACTGTCCAGAGGTCCTTATCCTCCCCCTTTTTCTTCCAGAACCAGATTTCTGACTAGCAGGAGATGCCAGCTCTGATGTGAACTCTTCTGAAGTCGATGTTTCTGAATGGACGCTTTTGTCTGTTAACTCATTACTTTGCCTGCTTTTTCTTCTGGGACTCTTAGAAGCTGCGGGAGACCCGGAATCTCTCTTTTTCAAGTTAACGTTTGTCTGATCACAAATTTCAGTCAGCACTTCTTTCACTGATTTTCCTGGTGTTTGTTGTTTACTATTTCGTCTCTGTTTTAAGCCTTTACTTTCTTCCAAAGGCAGCTGTTGCAGGCTATCATTTCAGCACACTGCATCTTCCCCTTGAGTATCAGCTGAAATCACATGTTCCAACACATCTCCTCGAGCTGCTGGAGTCCCCATACTTACAGAATCTGTACCACGAGCTTCTCTGGCAGGTGATGTGAAACCAGAACGAAGACTCCTCCTTCTGGGCCTTGGTGTAGACAGAACATATTTATCACCTTCTGAAACATTTGTCACGTTAGCTGCTTGAGTTGCTTTATCTATTGTTCCTGCAGAGCTGTCGATTTTATCTGCATAACTCAGTGAACATGCTGCATTTCCATCGGTCTCCCTATGGGGCTTGGGTGTAAGCTCAGGAGCTCTCGATTTCCCTGGTGTATTTAATACCTCATGATCTTGCAGATGACCCCCCTTACCGCTACCTTCTGCCATCTCCTTTGAAACAGAAGCTTGAGGAGTTTTGCTAAGACTCTTCCTGGTAGCACTTCCTACAGATGAGCTCTGGCTCAACTCTGAACTGAGCACACCTCGATTAATTTTACACTCTTCACTATTTTCATTTATAGCTCTTCCTTTAGCTGTGTTTCCCAGCTCATGAACACAACTTGATGGAACTGGAGCATTTGTTTCTAGCAGAACGCTCTTCCCATCTTCTTTTCCAGTTTTTTGAAGTAGATTTCCTTCTTGTAGAAGTCTTCTCCCTTTCACCTCATGTTTCAGCTTTTCGTACAGTTTACTAAAAGGAGACATTTCGTTCGCCTTTTTAGCAGGTTCTTGTATTTTGCTAGACTTGAGTGCTTGCAGCTTAGCTGGCATGGCTTTGGAAAGGTTTTCTTCTGTATTTGGTTTATTTTCATCAGTGTTTTGTTCTTTGCACTCAGCATTATCTACAGTTTAAGCAAAACACAACAGGGAGTTACACAGAAGTTGCAGTAACACAACTATGAGTTCCTTAAATACAGATGATGACAATCCCTTCCTTTCCTCCACCAAGAATATCAATCAGGGTCCAGGACATAGTATTGTAAATACAGCTCTGTTAACAACAGCAATTCTGATAATAAAAGCCAGTACTGAAACGTTTAACAAATTTTCAGCTGTAATCTGGACTTTATTCCATACACAGATAAGGCAATCTATATTTTCTCTTCAGTAGTTCATACACACAACTTCCATGGCAGCCACACGATAAACCTCTGAGTGCAGAATTAAAGCAACATTTTGATTGGCTTACCACCATTCACTGACTGTCCTGTCTTGTGTTTACAAAGGTGCTGTATCACTTTAGCTGCCCAATGCTCCTCTGGGGTAAAGCAAGATAACAAAGGAAAGCTAGAAGTTCCCAGATGAGACACAGCAAGCAACTTGCTTGCATGCTGGATGCTTGAAGTAGCATGACTCCACAGTGGAGTCCTTTGAACTTGGGACATTCTAGATTCTATGAAACCTATCTTCTCATGAAAGTACCTTTACTGAACACAGGGAGGATGGAAGGTTCTGGCATTTAACCTGTTTATGGGCTATCATTACTCCAAATTAGCATCTCTAGAATAAAGTTTCTTTGTACTGCATCTACATCAAACAGGCACTGTGAACTGTGATTTCAATCAGCAAAGCTAACTCTGCCTCTCTAGAATTATACCTTTCACAAGTCTTTTTGGGAAAGAATACCTGACAACATCTGTTTGCAACAAGGTTTGCTCAAAAGCAATCTGTTAACATATTTTAATCACTAAAGTGACTTTGTGATAGTTATCACTGGAAAGTAAAATGTAGTAATCACTAAAGTTTCACACATCTGTTCCAACTGTCATTTTGCATTGCAGCTTCAAAAATGGCATAATCTTTATAGACCGAATCTGCAGAAACCACTTAAAGCAATACAAACATTCTGCCAGTTCCAGCTTAACGTCCTGCCTGTTTGTCAGGATGCAACTATGGTATCTCTCTTGAAGGGACTTTGCTTTGGTGAATCACAAAGTACAGTGAAACAGTACAAAGGCATAGAAGAGTGTACTGGACTCAGTCTGGAAAGCCTTTAAGAATAAATATACCTTCTTTTTTCAGAGTTGCTTTTCCTGCTGATGCTCACAGAGTAAAATTGGGTTGGAAGAAACAAAGAATGGCCTAAGTTGAAAAGGACCACAATGATCATCCAGTTCCAACCCCCTGCTATGTGCAGGGTTGCCAACCAGCAGACCAGGCTGCCCAGAGCCACATCCAGCCTGGCCTTGAATGCCTGCAGGGATGAGGCATCCACAGCCTCCTTGGGCAACCTGTTCCAGTGCGTCACCACCTTCTGAGTGAAGAAAACATCTAACCTCCCCCCTCTAATACAGGTACAAACCTGAACAACAAAGACTTTTAGATCCTGAAGTTTGTTTGTGTAACAGCTCCACTTCTGCCACCTGCTGAACATGAAGAACCTGTAAATTTGTACAACATTACAGCAGAGCAACAATTATTTATACTTCTCCTTCTATTACATCGAAAAAACACTGACTTTATAAAGGTGTAAGCACTGTTTACTAAACAGCTTTAAAAGGATTCAATTGAAATTATTGAGTATTGCACTGGTTAAGAACACTGATAGTTCATACAGTGAGAGTTCAAGTGCTGTCTTATCGTTATCAGCTCTGAACGCACCCAGAGCAGATGAACACAAAGCACATTCTGAGCTCACCTCCTTACCAGACGTGGTGAAATAATTTTATTTAAATAGGAGAAATGTAAGAGAGAAAAGGCTTTCAATAAACACAGCATTCACTGAGCAACAGCATCCCCTCACAGGGATAAAAACAGTATAAGAAAGAAGGAAACAAATGAAAATAAATTATTCAAAAATAGACTGATTTTGACCCTTACAAACTCCAACACCACGTTAGTGCAGCAGCACACAGAACCACACATGATTTCTGAAGAGAAGCATGCTTAGGCTCTATGGCAAACGTCCCCATTTCATGTACAAGGATACTGAATGCCACGCTCCACATTTCCTGCATCCCAGGCGCTCCTCGAAAATGCTAAGGATTAATTTTTAATAGCTTACCTGTAACACTGCCATCACAGATCATTAAGGATTACCTGAAACTGGCAACTCTCAAATTAATAAATTATATGTATTTCAGAAAATGTTTCTCTAAATGAGTTCATTTGCATTTCCAAACAAAAGTCTGCCAACAATTGAAAAATGAAAGGTGAAAACACAAAACCCCACAGCAAAATGAGGACACAGAGGAGCACAGCAGTACTGATACCGACGTACTTGCAATAAGCAACCTACTGCCACAAAACTACCTGCAGCCTTTCATCTTTTGGAGATCTAGAACGTCTCTTCTTTGGAGTTGATTGGAGAGGATATTCGAATCTGGAGAAAGTATTTGAAAGTAAAAAAGAATCATAGAATGGCCTGGGTTGAAAAGGACCACAATGATCATCTGGTTCCAACCCCCTGCTATGTGCAGGGTCGCCAACCACCAGACCAAGCTGCCAAGAGCCACATCCAGCCTGGCCTTGAATGCCTCCAGGGATGGGGCATCCACAGCCTCCTTGGGCAACCTGTTCCAGTGCATCACCACCCTCTGTGTGAAAAACTTCCTCCTAATATCCAACCTAAACCTCCCCTGTCTCAGTTTAAAACCATTCCCCCTTGTCCTATCGCTATCCACCCTAAATTCTCATCATTAAGACCAATGACCTAGTAAGGCTGGTCCCACTCTCAGCAATACACACACTGCTTTTAAATGCTTTAACTGCATCAAGACTCTCCTAATATTACTCCTAGAAATGCTCATTCTGGAAATAAAAAAAATCAAAATTCTCTCTAGACAATTCTAGCTTTATTGATTTAGCTTAACATAATATGGAAGCGATAATAAAGTCTTTCAGCCACCCTGCCTTCTAGAGGAGCACTGTAAGACTTCGTAAAGAAAAACTAAATAAAGTAGGTTAACTTCTGTATCTGAAGACTGTCAAGTGGCATTTTAAACTGTCCCACTCTCTACCATATCTTCATAGAATCATAGAATGGTTTGGGTTGGAAGGGACCTCAAGGATCACGAACCTCCAACCCCCCTGCCAGGCAGGGCCACCAACCTCCACATTTAATACTAGACCAGGCTGCCCAGGGCCCCATCCAACCTGGCCTTGAACCCCTCCAGGGACGGGGCATCCACAGCCTCTAAGATCTTGCAGTTCCAACCTCCTGCTGTAGGCAGGGACACCTCCCTCTAGACCAGGTTGCTCAGAGCCCCATTCAGCCTGGCCTTGAACGCTTCCAGAGTGCATGACTGCATCTTCCACCAAGTCGAGGGAGTCTGGGGAGAAAGACCTTTCAAATTGTCTGCTTTTAATGTATCTGTGTGTGTACATGGGCAAAGATTTGCCAAGAGGATGCAGGAATTGAAAGCCGCCTATCAGCATTCTGCAGCCTTTGGGCTCCTGTCCTCAGGATTCAGTTCAGCCCCCCAGCCTCTTCAGCAGCTGCAGTTTGTCTCTACCTATACATTCACATTTGTGCACATGAGTTAACAAACTCTGACAATGGAATATCAGTATATCCTGACAACCTTGGTGTCAGTCCAACAAAACGCTGAGATCCGCTTCCAGTCCTGCAAAACATCTTGATGCATGCTGAAATTTAAACAATGATGCTGTGACAGCTCAGGCTGAGAACCATATCTGTTCCCTGCAGGAGCGAGTGGATGGGGGGCAAGAAGGATGCTGACCCCCTGCCTCCAGAGCCTGTGCCATAGAGCTCTCAGCTCTGCTGGTCTGCAGAGCACCCTGTAGGACCAAGGCATTCACAGCAGGTCCTTGACACTCACCTGAAAGAGCGATCGATAATAGTTAGCACATCCCCGTGTTTCAGAGGTACAGGCTGCTGGAAATACCCACCGTTCAGCTGCGTGGGATTTACTGTACTTAAATTAGTCAATATTGCCTAAAAACAAAGCAAACGTGTCAGTATCGCAGCGAGAGCAGCAACACAAGGCAAACGTCACTAACACACGTGTAACTCACCTCCTTGTTCTCATTTACTTCAATTTTACAATGCTCTTTTGAGACCTGAGGCAAGTGGATGCGAATATCGCATTCTGTTCTCCTACAGGGTAAAGGAGAGAAAAAACAGACAAATGGGATTGCTGTGGAATCAGGATGTCCCAAATTTCAGCTAATAATCCATACAACAGCACACCATTTGTGCTAGGCACTCTTCATGCAAACAGGTAATCCTGTACTTAGTGGTGACTCTGGCGATGCAAAGTAGTGAGAAAAACTGCACTGAACTAAAAAGGATAGAAAAAGAAACGAAGCAGAAAGAAAAACACACAATCTAAAGCTGTCTAAATCATCTTGTTAGCAAAACACGTCATTTCCAAAGCCTGCCCAAGTGCTAACAGTACACAGATCAAAAAAAGAGGGTCTGAACATGGCTTGGCTAAGCACAACTGGCACAAATGTGAAGCCAGAGAATACCATCAGTATCTCAGACTCATAGAATGGCCTGGGTTGAAAAGGACCACAATGCTCATCCAGTTCCAACCCCCTGCTATGTGCAGGGTCGCCAACCACCAGACCAGGCTGCCCAGAGCCACATCCAGCCTGGCCTTGAATGCCTGCAGGGATGGGGCATCCACAGCCTCCTTGGGCAACCTGTTCCAGTGCGTCACCACCCTCTGGGTGAAAAACTTCCTCCTAATATCCAACCTAAACCTCCCCTGTCTCAGTTTAAAACCATTCGCCCTTGTCCTGTCAGTATCTCTGTTAATAGTGTTGAACTTGTTCATTTTAAGTTACACTGGATGTTTTGCCATAGACTTTCACCAAGGAATCTGATTTGGGACTGAGTAATTCCTTATTTAAGATATCAACCAGTCGGCAAAGTGCTGACCAAGTAGCTCCAAAGAAATAAAAACATTTTGTTCACCGATTCCAGACCAGCTCATGTACTCTGTAACCAAGGGCTCATAGAACCAACCAAGGGCTCATAGAACCAACCAAGGGCTCATAGAACCAACCAAGGGCTCATAGAACCAACCAAGACCGCAATGAGCGCTGGCACAATGGATCTGGTTGGATGCAAGGCACGTATTTCACTTCCAGAGATAAGAACTGTTAAGTGCATACTACTTTCAACCTCAGATTTGCCAAACTCATTTGCCTCATTTCCCTTTGGCCAGAAACTTAGAAAAAAAAGCAGTTTTAGTGAGGAAAGGGCACAGAGCAGTGACAGTGAATTCAGCCCCACTACACTGACCTTCCCTCAAACATCACCCACAAACATATGAACATTCGTTACTGATAATAAGCATCAAGGAGATTCCACCTGCAGGAAACACGTTATTAGTGCTATTGTGATGCATTCCAGTACTCAAAGCGTTCTCACCTTCCAAATAAACACGAGCTGGCAGTGAGTGGAAAATAAATGCCGTCGGTCCCGTTCCGTTTAATGATAATAATTTTCCCAAACAGAGGCATCTTCACACAGAAGGAACCTTACCTGTGGGAGAACGTCGAGATAACTCAGCTGTGCAATGCTTTACGTATTCAGGAAAGGAAATCAATGTCATTATTTGTAGGGCTATTCAAGAGCTGTTCTGAAGTACGCACTTACTGAGTAACTCATAGAATAGCCTAGGATGAAAAAGACCACGGTGATCAAAAAGTTACAACCCCCTGCTATGTGCAGGGTCGCCAACCACCAGACCAGGCTGCCCAGAGCCACATCCAGCCATAGGAGCACTGCCTAGCAAGGCTCTAAATAGACTAAGCACCGACGCGTTGTAACAAGCGAGTGCACACAACGCAAAACCAGCACCGCGAACGCACGCACCTTGCTCTCAGCGTCCATCCAAGCAGGCTGTCTCTTTCTCTCTCCAATACGAACGCACAGAAGTACACGTTATCCGGGCTAGAAGGAGCCCCCGGGCCGCAGAGCCAGCTCGCAGCTTTCCCAGCCGCTGACAGCCGTGACACACAGCGCGGCGCTGCCCGCCTCCCCGCTCAGGACACGCAGCCGTTACACGCACGGGAGCACACGGCGTTAAGCACGGCCCGCCCGAAACGCGCGTTAGGAGACGCTTAGAAGAACCATTTAAGCAGAGCTGCCCCGAGGGCCCCTACCTGCGCCTCGCAGAAGCGGCGCTCCGTCTCTCCTCCCCCAGCTGCAGCCCGCGGGAGCTGCAGGGCTGAGCGCGGCGCTTCCGCCACCGCCGCTCACTGCGTCTTCCCGCGCGCGCGCCAGCGCCGCCGCGTCGGGCCCTCTCGCCGCCGCGCGTATCCCTGCGCCGCGCACCAACGGGGCACGAGAGCGGCGCGGAGGGCTCTGGAAGCAGCTTTCCGTCTCGCCGCCCTCACCTGCCGGCAGCCGCTATGGCCGGCGGGACTCACCTAGGCCGGCGGTTGCGGCAGTCGCTCCGCGGCGGTAGGACTCTTTTAGCTTTACCAGGTGCCGGGCCGGCGGAAGGAGAAAAGAAAAATATCGTCAAACTTCTGAAACGACTTTCGAAAAGGCGCGCGGCCGCCCGCGATTGGTAGAAGGGAGGTCACGTGGCGGCGCGGCGCACCCAATGGGGAGCGCGGAAGCGGTTTGATTTCAAACGTCCGCCGCCAGGCCGTTCCCCGCCTCAGAGCCGCCCCGCTCTCGGGTGGGTCCCTCTGCGCCTCCGGCACAACTGGCAGCTCCGCAACTGCGCCGCTAATGAACCCCACAGAGCAGCTTAGGGCGGCGGAGCAGGACCAAAAGCAGTTGGCATCAGTAAAATAGATTAAAAACAAAAATAAATAATAAAACCATCTCTGCTGCTAGGTTCTTTTACAGACAAAAATCCAATTCCCTGACAGGAGCTCATTTAGATGGGTCCTTGAATGCCCTTGCTACTTCCTTAGACGTTTTTAACTTAATCCAACTAGCAAAAAGGTAATTAGAGAAAAGCTGTTTCACTGAGATCCACCAGCACGGACTTGTGAGCCTTCTTCATGATTAGGCTCATCAGTGGAAGATCCAATAATGAAAGAGCCCTGATCACTAAAACACACTGGGTCTGAAGGCTGCAGCCAGGAGCACAATGACAACAACAACAAAATGGAAAGAATTAGAAAAATCAGCATCTTAATTCCTCATCAGAAGGTCCTCATCAAAGGCCGTTTGGTCCTGATTCTGAACAGGTGGTTTGGAAGCACTTGAATGAACAAAGTTTATTTCTCACAGATTTGTACAATTAATGTCAATCAGCCGAAAGCCTCAGAAAGCAGAAATTCCAGTTAAAGCCTTTCCTGCACTGGGGCTTTTATATAGAATGTGGAGTATGTGAGGCACTAAACTCAGGCAGCAGTTGTAGTACTAGAGAGATCAGCCCCTGTTACCTTTGGATACGGCACAGCATCCTCAGGGCAGCTGCAGCTTGGGCAGCAGATCCAGAATACACAGCTGGGAGGTGAAGGGAGAAAACAATGACAGTCCTGGTGCCTGGCTTCTACACCTGCCAGCACTAAAAAAGCTGAGAAACTGCTAGCTTCCCAAAAAGCATTAAAGCAGATGTGATAGGCATCAATTGAGTTGCAGCTGTCATCGTGGATCAGTTCTCAATTTATGAACTTTTCTCATGCACTCCAAAACACTTCAGTCCGTTCACACCGTGTAACACACAGCCTAGTGATAAAGTAAGTTATTTAAAGACAAATCTCTTAGCAGTGGATAAAATGATGGTATATTATACTGACACTGTTGCACCTCAGATTTTCAACTGTGGGTATTCATAGAGAGAACCTCATTATTTACACTTAATTCTTAGGAGAGGATTCTGCAGAAGTTTATTAACAAATAGGGTGTGTTTTCTGAAATGGTTGAGTAAAGGTTCCTGATTTGTACACCTGCTTATGGAGGACAGGGCAGGATTCTGTGTTCACAGACTGATGCACAGATGCAGAAGAACCACCTCCATACACGGACTCACACACCAGGGAGTCCCTGGCAAAGTCTGAGGCCAATTAATAATTTGGTAGAAATTCTCAGAGTCTGGGTGAAGTGGCACAGAAAATGCATCAAAATCATTAGAATAAAGCTCTTATTAAACTATCTAAATTACAAAATAATCCTTTAAGATGAAGAACATTCACAGTGAAGCTCAATTGTTCGTAAAAAGAGGCGCTGAACAATTTCTGTATTAAGGAAAGCTTAGCTTCCACTTGACACACGTGCCCTATACAGAACAAACACGTCTTCGATCTTGCTTAGTCTGTACTGTTTAACAGCCCACTGAAACCAATATTTCATGAGCAGTTTACAACCAAAGTTCGTTCCTTCTAACAGTTCAGTTTCTAAAACCATAACCTTCAGCCTCACAGGTTGTGAAATGCAAAACCTTCATGAAGAAGCATGAGGTCAAGGAAACAAAAAGAAAACACAAAACAAACCAGGAAGTGCAGAGGAGTGCTTGTACCACTGGAAGCCTTCTTGAAGAACTACAGGGTCAGGCTTAGAGTCATTACCTCAATACTCACAAGGGAAGGCTGCAATGGGACTCAGCACGTCAGAGCTCTGCATCATCAGCTCTCATTTATTAACACAATTTGGGAAGACTTGGCCTTCTAATTGCTGTCTTGAGTTGATGTGCACTTTGTATGCGCAGTGCTTCAGTTACGACATGAATCAGAGCCCTGCCTCCAAACAGCGGCAGGTGGTAAGTACTGAGAAGTTACTGGTGTAGATAATGGATTTCCAGTCCTTTAGGATACTTCATTGAAATGAACACACACACAGGAATAAGATTAAAAGATTTAAAGAGAGTAATGCAGTTTGAGACTAAAAACAAAGCTTTGTTCTTGCATCAGAATGTATTAGATCTTGCAATTTGCATATACAAATAATTCAGCAACATTCACCGGCATTAAAAACACAGCAAGATCAAATTATAAATGTAATAAAAGGAAAAAATAATAGCTGAAACTGTATAATACATACATATATTAAAAAGATCTGACAAATTAAATACAATTTGGTTATACAGGAAAGTTTTAATAGCTTTACATTACAAATGGTAGTAGGGAAATGAAAACATCTCAAAGATTGAACACAGGCGGTCAGGCTGGTTTTCAAAGTTTAAAAAACTGATACGTAAAAATACCCTAAAAAACACTGGTAATTACAGTAAGCATTCTTCATTAAGGCCCAATTCAGCAAAGCACTTAAGGGATTGCTCCAGGAACAACGAGCCAATGGTACTGTGTGTTATGTGATGTCGGCAAGCAAATGCTTAAATGCTCAGGTGAACTGGAACCTATCTTAGCACATGAGAACGGTCAGTCAAGTCACACAGTGACCAAAACCACGTACAGATCAGAATGTACGACTTCTAATCGGCTATTTGGCATTTCAAAGTCATTCCATGCAACGTAGGAAAATCTCAAACTAAAGTCAGGTGTATCCATGTTGAGCCACAGCTCCCCAGCTACAGGGCTGCTGCAACAGGCAGCCTCCCCGTCACTCATCACAAGGACTGGAAAGCATAAGAAAACATAAAAATCATCACATAGCTGTATCTGTGACTTCTGAAATATATTATTGTTGTGTTTTTTTTCCTGTTTCCTCACAGATAATACAGTTAGCAACTACAATCTGAGTACCCACTGAACAGCTGATCACAGAATCACAGAATCGTAGGGGTTGGAAGGGACCTCCAGAGATCATTGAGTCCAACCCCCCTGCCAAAGCAGGTTCCCTACACCAGGTCGCACAGGTGGGCGTCCAGGTGGGTCTTGAATATCTCCAGAGAAGGAGACTCCACAACCTCCCTGGGCAGCCTGTTCCAGCGCTCCGTCACCTCACCGTAAAGAAGTTCTTGCGCACATTGGTNAAAGTCTTTCAGCCACCCTGCCTTCTAGAGGAGCACTGTAAGACTTCGTAAAGAAAAACTAAATAAAGTAGGTTAACTTCTGTATCTGAAGACTGTCAAGTGGCATTTTAAACTGTCCCACTCTCTACCATATCTTCATAGAATCATAGAATGGTTTGGGTTGGAAGGGACCTCAAGGATCACGAACCTCCAACCCCCCTGCCAGGCAGGGCCACCAACCTCCACATTTAATACTAGACCAGGCTGCCCAGGGCCCCATCCAACCTGGCCTTGAACCCCTCCAGGGACAGGGCATCCACAACCTCTAAGATCATGAAGTTCCAACCTCCTGCTGTAGGCAGGGACACCTCCCTCTAGACCAGGTTGCTCAGAGCCCCATTCAGCCTGGCCTTGAACGCTTCCAGAGTGCATGACTGCATCTTCCACCAAGTCGAGGGAGTCTGGGGAGAAAGACCTTTCAAATTGTCTGCTTTTAATGTATCTGTGTGTGTACATGGGCAAAGATTTGCCAAGAGGATGCAGGAATTGAAAGCCGCCTATCAGCATTCTGCAGCCTTTAGGCTCCTGTCCTCAGGATTCAGTTCAGCCCCCCAGCCTCTTCAGCAGCTGCAGTTTGTCTCTACCTATACATTCACATTTGTGCACATGAGTTAACAAACTCTGACAATGGAATATCAGTATATCCTGACAACCTTGGTGTCAGTCCAACAAAACGCTGAGATCCACTTCCAGTCCTGCAAAACATCTTGATGCATGCTGAAATTTAAACAATGATGCTGTGACAGCTCAGGCTGAGAACCATATCTGTTCCCTGCAGGAGCGAGTGGATGGGGGGCAAGAAGGATGCTGACCCCCAGCCTCCAGAGCCTGTGCCATAGAGCTCTCAGCTCTGCTGGTCTGCAGAGCACCCTGTAGGACCAAGGCATTCACAGCAGGTCCTTGACACTCACCTGAAAGAGCGATCGATAATAGTTAGCACATCCCCGTGTTTCAGAGGTACAGGCTGCTGGAAATACCCACCGTTCAGCTGCGTGGGATTTACTGTACTTAAATTAGTCAATATTGCCTAAAAACAAAGCAAACGTGTCAGTATCGCAGCGAGAGCAGCAACANGCTGTTTCCCCTTGTCCTGTCTCCACACACCGCTGAAAAGAGTCTGGCCTCGCCACTTTGCCCCCCACACCTTAGATATTTATAGACCTGGATCAGGTCCCCTCTCAGTCTTCTTTTCTCAAGGCTATACAGGCTGAGAGGGGACCTGATCTAGGTGTATAAATACACACCTTTCTGTCCTTTGACATGGTCCCTCACCGCATCCTTCTCTCTAAATTAGAGAAGAATGGATTTGAAGGATGGACTGTTTGATGGATTACGAATTGGCTGGCTGGATGCAGCCAAAGGGCTGTGATTAATGGTTCTGTGTCAGGGTGGAGGCCGGTCACAAGCGGTGTCCCTCAGGGGTCGGTCTTGGGACCGGTGCTCTTCAACATCTTCATCACAAAATCACAGAATCACTAAGGTTGGAAAAGACCCACAGGATCAGGATGTTTCAGCTGAGCTCCGTCCTGCTCCTCGCTCCGACAGACGTCCATTTGTCACCCGCAGCCTAAATGTTTGCAGTGCTGCCGGGGACACAGGGGACCATTAGATACACTTCTTTGGAGAGCTACAAACACTTCTTGGCATTATGTTCTATCATCATTGAATGCCTGGAGGCATTCAAGGCCAGGCTGGATGTGGCTCTGGGCAGCCTGGACTGATAGTTGGCACCCCTGCACATAGCAGGGGGGTTGCAACCAGATGAGCATTGTGGTCCTTTTCAACCCAGGCCATTCGATGATTCTATGATCACTCAACCCCTCTGGTTCTCTCTGTGCTACAAATGACCATACTGAAAACCCCACCATCTCAGACCAAATTTATTCGGTGGCTACTTGAAATTTGATAAAATCTTAGCATGCAGTAGCACTCTGCCCTCTTCTCATCCAGTCAACACTTGGTGTTCTGAGCGCTTCTCCTAAAGCAACTCACAGCGAATGCTTTGTCTTCAAACTATCTTTTACTGCATAACTGCATGATTTACTGTGCAAATAAACACAGAAATGCATCAGTGAGAAGACAAGCAGCAGGAAATGGCAGTGTTCAGAGCAGTGTGCTTACAAGTTCTTAACCACACCTTTCCCATTCAGTATGGAAGTGAGGAGAGGCGGAAGGCGCTCCTGTCTCCTTGCGGCGCTGCAATGCGCGAAGCTCCTTGTTAGCAGCTGGGAGGAATGCTCACAGGAGTGGTGAAAGGATCCAGTTCAGTAGCTTAACTTTAAGTAAGGCTTTTATGTTTGCATTGATAAAACCCAGCCAACTGGACAAGGCAGGACTATTGCATGTTAGTTAGGTAACCCAAGTACGTATTCACCTATTTTGTGCTCATGGATTCCTATGTGCGTTCTAAAGAGTGGAAAACACAGACTTCTCATTTGTTCAACATTCAGACGCCCTGCGAGTTCGGGGCTTTCTAACCCCCAAGCACATCCCGTCCAGGGATACAATAAAGACTACTAAAACGTATTTCCCCAATTATATTGACAGCAGTACTTTCATTCCAAATACATCTATATGCACAATCGTATCCCCCTTAAAGACAAAGGAAGCACTCCTTTGCTGATAATACACATGGGAAGGTAAGAATTTAAAGGGGTTTTCTTCACGCTGCTCGTGCTATGCTGCTCTTCTGTTGTTTTCCAGTCTTGTAACGAATATTCCTGTTGAATCTAAGAGAGTCCATCTTTATTACTGTCCTCCGCCTCTTCTCGCAGTGGCTGGAAATGATGCACACATACATACAGTGAAGCTCTACACCCACGGCCAACCAGGGCTGTAATGCCTCTTGAATTAGACAAATGCAAAATACACCCTCCTGATATGCAAAATATTGTTCAGTAGTGACAACCTGACGTTGTTGTACTTCTAGATCGATTCAAGCTGGTGTAACACTTAGGGAAGTACAAAACAAATGAACTTTGAAAGTCGTAATAATTAAATCAGAACTTCCAATCTGCACTTATAACGGTTCTATCCTACTGACAGTAGAACTCGAAACAGAGCAGCCATCCACGGGGAGGTTCTTACAAACAGCCTTTAAAAGCAGTAGTATTTTTCAGCTGTGCACTATTACACACGAAGGGCCGTATTCTGATACCTGGAACAGTTCCCTGGCCTTTCAGAGAGGCCATGAAATCAATTCCGAGTAAGCAGCAGCAGGTTATCAGAACACGGCCCCACATAAACATCTCCTTTCATTTGCTATTGACTTCTGTGAAGGAAGGTTTATGGCCAAAACACGTTTCCTTTAAACAGATGTAGCACAGCTCGCTGTTTTAGTATGAAATGTAAAGGTAAAGATGCACAAACAGGGCAATGGCACTGCTGATAAACACCTGTAAGTGGAAAAAGAAATCATCAAGGAAATAAATCTTCAAGAATTAATTTACTGTTATTTAGAATAAAGATTTCTCTACCATCTTATAGCGATATACTCTATATCAACATTATACTTTGCTTTAGAAGATATTTATATTTCAGAAATAATTTTGTACAGCAAATGCAACTTTGAGAGCCAACACGAGGTCCTATTTACAGTCCAAGTCGACCAACAAAACGAGGTGGAATAAATTAATATCATATACAACTATTTATACAGACAAATTACAAAATAAGGCAGGAGTTTTTCATTTAAAATTAGCATAATCGGAAAAGATGTCGATGAAATCTTGTACCACTCTGTAGCAGAATTCATACTGCTCCTGTAAAACAAGAAGACAGCAAAATGTACTCGGGTTGCATCGCTTCTTATGGATCACTGTTATGTAAATCTGAATGGTGACGGCAGTGTTCTAACCTGAAGCTCACAGCAACACCCATCAGTTCAAGCACGTCTCCCCCCATGCCTGCTCGCTGCCCCACAGTCCCATGGTCTGTTCTCTCTGCGTCCAGCTCTGCCCAGGCTCCCTCCTGTCGCTGTGAGGAGCTCTGTCACCACGGGCAGGTGACCAGAGGACCTCAGCACGAGCAGAGCCGAGGTTCAAGCTCTGAGCCACGGCAGTGCTGACACGGGAGGCTTCTCTCATCTCACACACAACCAACTTTTTGTAACGGGGAAATGAGAACACCCTGACCCCACAGAACCACAGACCCGGCAGCACGGCATCCTCTTCAAAGCTGTCAGCTTCCCCTTTATGTGCAGAAGCAGCTGAGGATGAATCCATTCTGACTTTCTTCTTCAATAAAAGCAGCGGTCCCTCTCTTTTGTCAAACAGGCTGATTCTTGCCTGTCAGTTAACACGATTTCAGCTTTCTAGGGGATAATTCTTCAAATGAACATCACTTCTTAAACCTGTCTTCTCATTCGGGCTGAGCTGCTGACTGCACCGGGCTGCTCCCGTCGCGCTGCCGCGGGTGGCTCTTCCTGGGCACCCCAGGGAGCCTGCCTGCTTAACTCCGGGCTTTAACAGCTTCACAGCAGAAACTGTGTGACAACGCAACTTCAAATGGAGAGAACATAAAAAAAACAAACTTCCCAGTTCTTTTTTTTTTCTTTCCTGAAACGGAGCTCCATAGGTAAATGCTGTCGGTGTGTATCTACATACACAGCTACCCACTGGCGACGTGAGCCTGCCGCCTAGCGCTGTGCGTCCCAATGATGGGACACAGCCCCAACCTGCAGGCATGCCTACAGCCTTCAGTGCTATCTGCTGGACTGCCCGATGCCTCATACCTGGTCAGAGATGGAACAGGCATCTGCTGGAAAGCAGCACCGAGCAGGAGCCGTCCCACAGCTGCAGCTCAGCTGGGGACATCCCTGGCGATTCCATAACATTACTGAATCACAGAGCCAGAACCCCAAAAGAAAGATTTCCTCCCCGCAGGTTAATCCAGGTGGAGCTCTTCAGCCCCTTCCCCAGTCCGTAACAAGAAGGTTGCTACCTGGGAAAGCTGCTTTCAGATAACTGTTTCTAAAGAAGTTCCTAATGGAAACTGTTACAAACATACAAAGTATCAGCGTTTCTGTGTATTTTCCAAACGAATGTATCCAAAAGTGCTCTTCTGTCTATTCAGAAAGGAAAAGCCTCACACCGTGTCAGCATTCCTCCCTGTAAGTGACAACTGCAAGCCCGTTAAGCCCAGACATTTTGATTTAAGAAAGAGAAACCTGAGCTGTGGAGATAGGGCTTAAAAGGCATTTACATCTTGAGCTCTGTCATCTGCACCACACACAGGGCCTTGGTTTACTGAACCGTCCCCGGTTCCTAACGCAGCACGGGACGTTTAGCCAAGCTCTGTTTTCAGAAAGGCTGTAAAAAGGATCTGGAAAAGACACAGATTTCTGATACCTGGTACATACACAGCCGTCATACATTATTTATTTCAACCTGCAACAAACCCCCTTTGTTCTCCTCCCACAAGGATATTTACAAACACACATCCTTTGAGAAAGATTCCGATTGTTAAATACCATACCAGTGTTTGCACCATATGTGGCCTCTGCAGTCTTAAGCTCTTCACAGCTTGAAATACATCTAAGAGCCCCTCAGCCTTCACTCGCTCCAGAATATTGCTGAGTGCAATGAATGTACCTGTCCTTCCAGCACCGGCACTGCAACACAAACACATCTGCTTGGCATACAGCGGGATGAAAACTGCAAAGATAATATTGATAGAGAATACCCAAATACTAATAGCAGCTGATTTTGTCACGTCAGCCACGCTGAATGGGAGCCAGAATTAATCCAAATGAATTCCGAGCCAGGCAGGAACTGGAGTCACTGTTATAAACAGGAGTGGGAATGGCTGTTTATGAGGGTGGGTACTGACAGGACAAGAGGGAATGGTTTTAAACTGAGACAGGGGAGGTTTAGGTTGGATATTAGGAGGAAGTTTTCCACCCAGAGGGTGGTGACACACTGGAACAGATTGCCCAAGGAGGCTGTGGATGCCCCATCCCTGCAGGCATTCAAGGCCAGGCTGGATGTAGCTCTGGGCAGCCTGGGCTGGTGGTTGGCGACCCTGCACATAGCAGGGGGTTGAAACGAGATGATCACTGTGGTCCTTTTCAACCCAGGCCATTCTAGGATTCTATGATTCTGTGACTCATTCTATGATTCACTGGAATGGTTACTCCAAAGCAATGTGATGGACAGTGTCCAATCCAACAAAAAGGCTGTAACTGCTCTTCCAATCTACATCATACCTTTTCAAACAGGTAAGTTAGCATAAGGAAAACCCAAATAAGTCTGCATGCAGGGTGATATTACATACAACTAAAAAGAAGTGACTGCTCTGCCTCTAACCTGATTACAGCAAGCCAAATATAGTCCCCAGTAACTGTGGTTCCTTTTGTTCTGGCACGCTTCACTCAGGCTGTTTTGCTCTTTTATTCACTTCAGACCACAATTCCATGCCAGCAAAATAGATGTGAGTGACTGTTACCTGGCTTAGGATACCTAACATCAGAGCCAAAAAAAATGAAGTGCTTTCTCTCTGCTAATCCAATTGCGGCCCATGTGACACGCACACAAATACAACCAAAACAATCCATCAACAATCAACAGTGGCTGCGAGCTGCCAGGCCAATAGCTCTGATAGGGAATAGTCACTAAGAACAGGCTGGAATTTAGCACTCGGTGGTAAGCTGAAGTAGGAGGAAGGTTCACTGGATTGCTGAACAAGGAGAAAGGCAAAATAATTGATTAAATTTAAAAATTGAATGTTTCTTAATAATTTACAGGCAGGTGAAATGTAACCACGTGTCGTTGCTTCTACCTTCTTCCCATCAAGTGGAAAAACATCTGATAAGCACAGCCCTATGAAAAGACGAAGTGCAAGTGCACACATCCTCAGCTGGAGGAAAACAAACAGGAATGCTGCATGGGATGCATCCTTCCCTGCAGATAATTACTTCTATCAGGTTAAAGACAAACGTGAAACCCAACAGGGCTGAGGTTTGTTTGTCCTTAGCTGATCTGTAGTCACAACATGGGGCTTTTAAAGCAACCCGTGAGCGCTGCCCTTCGTCTGCAGCTCCAGAAACAGGAGGAAAAAGATATGGAGAAACCCGGGATGCACAGCGGGCTCATCCACACTCTGCTCTCCGTGTGTTCATGTCTATACTCCTCGTGCTGAACACTCTTTCTTCCCAAAACACATTCTCTGCATCTCTTTAAAGAGCCTGTTTTACGTTGGCTTAAGAATTTTTTGTATGGAGAACTGCATTTAAAATACCACAAAGAAGTAGATTTGTTTCATGGGAACATGGCGCCGCTCCTTTTGTACCCGCTTCTCTCCCTGCACTTCTTTCAACCCTTATCTTAAGGAAAGATAACTTTTCACTTCGATTCTCAAACTCCTTTTCTTGAGACAAGTTCCAAAGCCAAGGACATGGACTGGGCAACAGGCAGAAGGAAGGGGCCTTCAAACAACCCTGCAGTCTGGTGTTGCTTATCGCAGAGCAGAAAGAGACAGAGAAGAGAGAAAAGCACGGGGAGCTGTGAGCTAAACAGAAGGCAGTGGGAGACACACGCTGGAAGTGAAGGGAGTTGGGATTCAGCACAGATTGGCTTTGAATTCCGTTGGCAACTCAGCCAGCAAACCCTTCTATAATCCACTTAGGGCTGTGCCTCTGTCCCCCTTCAGAATCATTGTTTTCAGCAGTTCCTAAAAGGGTTCATTAATAGTTGGAAAAAATGAACTGGAGTTTTCACAAGTTTGAGTGAGCACTCCCATAAACCAGTCTTTGACTTGAGATGTGTTTACTTACTCATAAGTTTACACTCATTTACATCTGAAGCCGCAGGTATGACTCCATGGAGCGGTTCAAGTACGCTGCGTAGGGGATCAAAGAATCATAGAATCCCTCAGGTTGGAAAAGACCTTAAAGATCATCGAGTCCAACCACAACCCAACCATCCTACCCCAACTCTAACAGCCCTCCGCTAAATCACGGCCCTGAGCACCACATCCAGATGGTTTTAAACACACCCAGGGATGGTGACTCAACCACCTCCCTGGGCAGCCCATTCCAGTGCTTAACAACCCTTTCTGTGAAGAAGTTTGTCCTGATATCCAACCTAAACTTCCCCTGGCTCAACTTGAGGCCATTTCCCCTCGTCCTGTCACCTGTCAGCAGTGAGAAGAGACCAGCCCCGCTCTGCTGCAATCACCTTTCAGGTACTGGAAGAGAGCAGTAAGGTCTCCTCCTCTCAGCCTCCTTTTCCCCAGACTGAACAGCCCCAGTTCCTTCAGTCACTCCTCATATGGAAGTTAGTTCCATTTTCCATTTTTTCCCCCAATTTTTTTAATTGTTACAGTAAGTTTTGAAAAATCCAGGAAAAATTCACACCAAACAATTAAAGCCAATGCTTCAGAAGGGTTGCAATTCTAAAAGCTCAAAGTAGCAGCAGCAGCAATGCATACCCCAGGTAGTTCTTGGAATCGCAGAATGGGTTGGGTTGGAAGGGACCTCAAGGATCATCAAGCTTCAAACCCCCTGCTGCAGGCAGGGCCACCAACCTCCATATCTAATACTAGACCAGGCTGCCCAGGGTCCCATCCAACCTGGCCTTGAACACCTCCAGGGATGGGGCATCCACAGCCTCTCTGGGCAGCCTGTGCCAGCACCTCACCTTCTTATATATCTAATTCATGTATATCAAAGACAACAACTGCCTTTACCTCTTACTTTATTGGTTAGAACTATTTGATATTTTACCCACTGTCACTCAGAATTTTACCTCCCCAGCTTTCCATTAAAAAGTGGCTGTTCAAATTGGTCAAATGGAAGAATCAAACTTAAACTATCATGGCTGCCATTGAGTTCAGCCACCACAGGGCCGGGGAACACACAACGCCCCAGGAAAAACACATGAGAACAGCCAAGTGCAAAACACTGCATAAGCAAGAAAGAGGAGAAAGCTGTACCAATTAACACATGCTACTGTAAGATCCCTATGTCCAAAAAACTCCAGCAAAACTGAGATCCTGGGATCTTTTTGCTTCAGCAGCACCTGAAAATGCACAATGCTGCAGACAGCCAAAACACAGAGCATCCTTCTCAGGCTGAGACTCTTCAGGAGCTCTTTAAACCTCACATCAGAACAAAACAGACGCCAGCACACACTGCAGAGAACAGCTCTAACAAAGTCAGTCCTAACTCTAACTCTTGCAGCACTCGGGTTCATCTATCAAAACACTTCCACGAATGAAACAATCAATTTGAGGTCAGAGAGATGCTAATTTTTCCTTTTCTCTATCTTTGCCTTATATTTCTTCGTTTTTTAGGGATGCAGCCCTCTGGCTCACAAAGGAGAGCTGCCCGACCAGCAGCCAGACAGGAGAAAAAGAAAGCCTAGCGCTTGGCTGACTGTGGGAAGCAGAGGGAGCCTCACCTGCAGTGCACCGTGATCGGGTGATTCCCCGTCTGCTGCTGCTGCTTTTGGACAGCTGCAATCAGGTCAATCATCCCTTTTCCTTCCGCAGGAATTCCGATTTCTGGCCACCCATGGAAGTGGAACTGCCGAACCAGCCTGCTTTGCTTCTCTTGGTTACCCTGCGTGCATGCAAAGAAAAGGTTCATCCAGGTGTTAATTCCAGGCAGAAATGAACTTCGTACCTTAAAGATAAGCATAGGTTTTGTACCATCGTGGTAAAGGGGGTTATTTTCAGCCTGGCCTGTAATATATTGGTAAGAGCTGTGTTTCTACATTCCCAGTGCTGGTAAGCTGCCCCTAATTTTCTTTTCCATTTGCAGCTGTTTCACCTGGTTAGTTCTAAGGATGTACTCAAAGATTATGCATCCTGAGTACCAATGGCTGAAAACTTTTACCATGTGCCAAACTGTCTAAAAGTAAGAAGAGGCTGATGACATTCATTCCTCTTAGCACAACACTAATTCTTAGCTTGAAACTAACATTATTTGTCTTGCCTTTATGTCTGCTGATTAAAAGCAGCCCTATACATTCAAGTAAGTACTACCACCCTGCCAACCTGGCCAGGCAATCTGAATGTCCATCATTATTCCATATGTAATTAAATAGGATGTTTGGTGGCAGACTTCACACGAAGCACTGCCTACTCACACCATATCCACCATCCTCCTATGGAATGAAATGCACAGCACTTCAGAGTCCTTTGGCTTTGCATATGCCAACTAGCAAAGCGCATAAATTAGATGCAGTACAATTAGTTAAATTCACAATATTCTCAACTGCAAGTAATTTTATTTTCCTCCAAAGCTAGCAATGCAAACCAGTTCTGAATGAAATGAAGGAGCGAGTGAAGAGATGCACGCCCAGAAGTACAAAAACAGGTTTGTGTAGAGCCTGCCTGGAGCAGAGGTGCAAGAAGGGGCAGCTGCTAGGCAGAGGTGAGTACGTGTGCTCTAAAATGCTTCAGAGGACTTTAATACCTTGAATGAAGTTCTCAGTAATAGGTACATGAGAGATGGTAGAAAAGGCAAGAACAGCAGCAACAGCAAAACACTACCAAAACCCCACACCTTGCTTTCATCAAAGGCGTGTTCTACTGACCAAGATTTTCATGACACTTCATGCAACTGTTCCATATATGCTTCCTCTTGGCTGATAACATCAGATGACAACTAATAGCAGTTATCTTTAGACAGAAATTCCAGCATTTAAGTTACACCATCACATTTACGAATGCCTTAAAACAAACAAACAACTCATATAATTAAAAACAGTACCTGATTATACGTAACTATGAAGTCTCTTACACTTATGGCATCTAAAAGGCTGTCGTTCTTTATTTCTACAGTTATCTCTCCGTGAGTTACTGAGCCCTCTGATGGCCAGTACTGGAAGCACTTCTCCTGCAAAACGGAGAGAGAATTGTAAGCATTCCTTGATTCGTTTTTTCCAGTTATCTACACCACCATCAACCTGTTATACACACAACGTGTTCTGGGCAGTTTGCAGCGGAAAGGCTAAAGCCCAAGAACATAGCAGTAAAGCATTTCTGTAACATAAAGCATTAAGATGAAAAGGGAGCAGAAGTCATAGCTGATAAACGCTGCTTTATAAATAGACTAGAAGAAAACCCAGTAACTCTTGCAATCAGTGCAGGGTTGTTAAAAACACACAACAAAAACACAACAACAGAAACCATTTAATGGCACTGAAGTACAATGTGAACACTGCAGAGCAGGGGATGCTGTCCTCTTCATCAACGAACAACAGGGGATGCAGAGCAGAGGTTCAGAAGCTTACAGAGAAATAACAGGGAGGGAAGTTTTCAAGAAAGCATTTTCTGGCTCTTCTCAGATCCCAGAGAGCTGTGCTTTTAAAAGCAAACTGGGCCCTCTGAAAACCACTTCTGTAACTTAGGTGTTTTTGTCTGACAAATCAAGCAAAAGCAGCAGCACTGGCCTACACCTACTAGTGAAGCAAGAGCTCATTTAGAGTCATAGAATGGCCTGGGTTGAAAAGGACCACAATGATCATCCGGTTCCAACCCCCCTGCTATGTGCAGGGTCGCCAACCACCAGCCCAGGCTGCCCAGAGCCACATCCAGCCTGGCCTTGAACGCCTGCAGGGATGGGGCATCCACAGCCTCCTTAGGCAACCTGTTCCAGTGCGTCACCACCCTCTGGGGGAAAAACTTCCTCCTCACATGTACAGAATCACAGACATTTCAGATAAGGCAACAAATCTTATATTGCTAGGATTTGTAGGCAAAGTGTTCATCTCACGTGAAGACTCATATTTACTGCATTCATAAATGGAGCCGTGGGACACAGACCTGCTCCCTCTCCTGCACCTCTGTGAGCATGACAATGGTGTGGCACTTCCACTCCCACACCATCCGCCAGAAATCCTCCACCGTGTGGGGCAGCGGTCCTTGAGTGGCAATGAAGTAATCCTTCTGCCGATAGCCCTGCAGAGAAAGGCCGGGTTGTGTGCATGCCATGGCAGCAGAGACAGAAGTCGGTGTTTGGGGAGAGCAGCACCAGCTCGTCTTCAGCTGCTGCCCACGCGAGACGCGCTGTTGCACAATGTGAGCGTCACCCAAATCCTTCACACGCTCTGGGGACACAGAGCCCACCCGATTCCTGCTCACCCCTCCAGCACTGAACACCCACGTTCTCAATACTTTGGTCTGTGGGTCACAGCAGTAACACAGAAGCAGCCCCGCTGACAGCAGGGGCCTGATACAGGTTCTGCTTTAAAAGAGGACCATCGGTTCCTGCCGCTCGCTGTCCTCATTAGTTCACCTTGTCTCTTCTCAGAAATGAAGATTCACGATCCTGAGCCTTACTTTATGACTTTTTACAGTCATGGCTGAAGGAATGAAGTTCTGCTGTGAGAGCTGAAGGTTTTCACAAGGAGATTATCATTAACAACCGCAGTCATTACCTTTACTATGGAATGAACATTAGACTCACTTCTTGAGCTACAGTTCTATTTCCATACTGATGTGATCACGTTGCAGAGTACCCACAATCCGCAGTCACTGATGGGCTTCTACTGCTTTAGGATATAACTAATTCTCATATTTAAATGAACTTAAGAGTGGAAAGTGTTGCCCAGGTTCCATCAGGAAGCCAGGAACAAAGCTGGGAATTAATGCAGCTCCCCTCAGTAACTGCTGGCTCCCAAACACTCCGAGAGCTGTTCTCCATGATAAAAGTGGAGAGGGGGAAGCACATATTTGAGTTACAAAGCCACACGGTCAGACTCCTTATTAACCTGGATCCAGGCAAGAGAACTGCTGGCTGTTTGCTGCTTAGCAAGTCTGGCTCTCTGCCTGCTTTTCTTAGGCTTTAATACAAGCCTTAGTTTATAAATCTAACAACAACAACAGGAACATTTACATCACACAACATTTCAACTGGAATTCAGAACACTGAATAAGATCAGAAACTCATTTGGGAACTCTCATAAGCCAAGCCCAAACAAAACTAATGCTCTTCATAAGCCAACTTGGCTGAAACTCTTTAAGAAGACTTGCAAGAAACAGTAGAATATTTGACTTGTAGCTTAAATACATTGAAAATGCTTATACTTACATCTATGAAGGAAGCATTGATGTAGTCTGTGTACTCCTGCCCTCTTTTCATTGACAGAATCACTCTATTAAAATCATCTGGAAGGAAAACAACCACAAACATTCACTCTTTTTTACTGCTAACTGCACGTTAACCTTTGCACTACTACAGGTGAGGAAGAACGACACATTGCTTATCTGAAAGCCAGACAAGGTGCCTTAAAGTCCTTACTCAGGATCTACTGAGCGTGTGGAGGAAGGCAGCAGTTTTTCTGTGCATTATCTTTGCATTCACACAGCAAGCAAGGTGTAACACTTATGTTTGTGTGCAGACATTGCAGTGCTGCTCCAGAGGAGGCAAGGAATCGTACAGAAGGTTCGTTGGTGCAGCAGGTGGAATGGCTTAATTATTTCACTCTGTTCTTAAAACTACCTATCACACATTTTGTGCAGACACTCTATAAGGACATCACTCTGTCCCTGACTTACCCAACACAGCTGTATTCTGATACGAGGTGCGCTGCCATCAGCATAGAGGTATAACTTACATTTACTTACAACAACCTTAAGATAACCACACATTTACAGCACCTGTTTCTATCAATACAGAGGCAATCATCTTACACGGGATAATCTGGATGACTCTAGCTTTCTTCATGTTTGCTGGAAGATTGCCAGTTCTCATGTTCTCTTTCATTATTCGAACATTTGTTAATTTCTGTAATAAAACGCACAAATGAGGATGAGGATTAATTGAAACAGAAATGGTTTTATTTCGTTATATTCTTCATAAGCTGTACCCAGAGGATCGCTCATTGGGTACAGACCAGCAGTGCAGTCACAGTTAGCTGACCATTTATGAGTGGCAAGGTGCTGGAACAGCTGCCCAGAGAGGCTGTGGATGCCCCGTCCCCGGAGGTGTTCAAGGCCAGGTTGATGGGGCCCTGGGCAGCCTGGTCTAGTACTAAATGGGGAGGTTGGTGGCCCTGCCTGTGGCAGGGGGGTTGGAGATTCAGCATCCTTGAGGTCCCTTCCTGTCTGTGCAAATGTGATCATGAGAATAACAGAAAAAACCACTGAGATCATCATGTCCGACCAGCAGGTCCTCATGCCCAGCATGACCCAGCAGTCTGCTCACTCACACGCTCTTCTCAAGTTCTACACCACTTCCCTTCTCAGAACCTCCACTTCCCCTATCACTGAAACGCACACTGACCTCATAGGTGCTCATATTCATTCCATTCCTACTAGCAATCTTTTATTTACTTTATTGACAATCCTTTTTGAGATCATTAGAACTCTGTGACACACCGCCAGGCATGAGAAGGCTGCACGAGCTCAGGGGCTGCTGTACGCCAAATAACCTAATTGAGTCCCACGTATCTGTGCCTTTGCTGCTGCAGTGACCAATGCCCTCTGTTTACTCAGTGATGAGAGCACACACAGGACACAGAAGACAAGCACTGCCCTTGCCCCACCAATCTGTAATAGCAGAGCTTACACACGTGCATGGTTGTGCCAACTGACCTGACCGCAACCGGCTGCTTCTGCTGGGGGGATTTGCCAGGTAACCACCATGGTGACAGCGCTGTGTTTCAGCAGCTATTCAATACAACTTCAGTTTACACTGATTTTAACTTAATTTGCAAACTGCAAGCAGTTTTTCAGGCAGTTTTCTCTATCTGCCAGCTGGTTCAGTTTCAGAAGCACGTCCTAACTCCAGTAAAAACCCAAGTACCACCAACAAACCACTAAAAAGAAACACCCCCGTCTCTGAAATCACTTCTCAGCTACTCTGTAACACCAGTCCCACACTGGTTAGAGCACTCTTCTGTTCCTCACTGTGGATGAGCTCCACGCCCCTGGGCCGTCTTAATGCTTTCAGAACGCACAGCAGAACTGAACATTGCTCTGTAAGCTTTCTGCTAAGCCTTGCTAGCACAGTGCACAGCAAAAACCAACACTGAGTACACCAATTCTTCCAGAATTCCTGTGTTTGCTTGCTTGTTTCCCCTCAGAGTGTCATACTTCCGAATTCTGAATGCACTGCTACAACTTTTACTTCATTTTCTTCCCCACTTCCCAATTTCTGATTAAGTTAATCCTTTAAAAGTAGAAGAGAAATGCAGTGAACACTGAATTCACTTGATTGAATGACTGAAGTGATTTAATGCTTTAGATCTAGAGTAAGTATTTTAGCATAGTAAGTAGCACAGAAAAGTTCTATTTCCTCAGCATAATTAAAGCCCATTTTAAACAGCCATCACAAAAATCCAGTATCATTTGTTTCTCCATTAGGGGTTTCTCCACAAAGCATTTCTTTTTTCCCTTTTGCCCCCTGGAAGATGTGGGCGTTCAGCCCAAAATGTGAGAAGTCTCCATAATTCACTCTGCCAGCAGTGGTGACTGAGTTAACTGAGTTAACGTTTCTGCTGACACATCAATTAGGTCAATGTAATCCAGCTCCATTCTCCAGCTTTATCTGATCTGGCATCCAGTTCAAGACCAAAAGAATAATTCCATTTTTCTTTTTATAAGCAAATCAAACGCATAGAGGAAAATGCCCATCAAATGATGTAGGTCTGAATGCGTCCCCATCACTGAGCCCATTGCACCGATTCACGGCAGGCAGAAAATATAACTGGCGTCTCAGTTTGGACAGCCCTTTTCTTTTAAGGTTGCACTCGTTCTGCTTCTGAAGCACCTTTTTGTTGTGAATATTTCAACACTTGAAAGTCTCAGAGCAAAGGCCAGTCCTACTTACCTTAAATTCTTCTTCCAGCCCTATTTTGACAAGGTTTGGTGCTGCGCTGTGTGATGTCTGTAGATGTTTTTCCAAGGATGACACATCTAGCTCTGTGTCACCGTAGAGGTAGTATTCAAGTAAGGCTTGATAAATGAAGGAGTACTGCATCTGGAACAAACAACAGGCACATCAGCATCCTGCGAGGCAATGGAGCAAAGCAATCTCATGTCTGGCACTTTCATCTGTCTCATTCTGCCCACAGACTACTGATCACCAACACACACCCAAGGCTAAAACTGAATTCCTGTTACATCATTCATGGTCTCTACAATTCCACTCAATCGCGCAAGGGGAAAGCCTGGACATACCACAAGATAACGTGCCTCATGGTGTGGTCTTTACTGCCAAGGCCTCTATCTCCTTTCCCAGCACTACCTTCCATAGAATGGTTGGGTTGGAATGGACCTTAAAGATCACCCAGTTCCAACCCCCTGCTGTGGGCAGGGCTGCCACCCTCTAGATCAAGGAGACTTTGTTCCTGCTCCAGTTATCCAGGTGTGCAATGGAACAGGGCACGCTCACATACACATCACAGTGGAGGTGTGTATTATTTGTGTTGATGATGGCTTGAAACTTGGAAAGCTGTAATTCCAACCAGTGGCTACTTACGTCAGTCTGAACCATCTGTGGGCGCTGGTTACGTATTCTTGAAACAAACTCAAAAACATCAACTTTCTGCTCAGCATGCATCATGTCTATCATGGCATCTATAACGATAAACGTGCCCGTCCGGCCCACACCGGCGCTTCAAAAGGAAACAAAAGACAAAACAATCCCTCAGTTGAACAACAAAGGCTGCAGGAATCGCTAGGCCAATGACAGAGGTAGAACTCGTGCTGCTCCCAATGACCTCAAATACTCACTGCGAAACACGGGGCTTCATTTTTTGTTTTAGTAGTGACAATACTGACGAAGAACTAAAAAATACCTCTTCTAACAGCTCAGAAGCTGACCAAAATTGTATTACTCAAAGACCATTGGAACTTGTGCTTAACCTGCAATATCTTTACTTCTTTTTAGCTCTTTTCTGCATGGTTGCTGTAGAACCATAGAATCCCTCAGGTTGGAAAAGACCTTAAAGATCATCGAGTCCAACCACAACCCAACCATCCTACCCCAGCTCTAACAACCCTCTGCTAAATCACGGCCCTGAGCACCACATCCAAACGGTTTTTAGACACATCCAGGGATGGTGACTCAACCACCTCCCTGGGGAGCCAATTCCAGTGCTATTCCACACTACTTAGATACAGTAACTTGCTTTGACTTCTACACTTCCTAACACTGCTATTCCGATTTGGGTTTTTTTCAGACATCCTCCAAAAGCCACTAGAGGGAGCAAGATTCCCACAAATTACATCACTCGGGCGACTTTCAGTTCTTCCTTTCAGAGGAAAAGGGCATGGCATCCTGTGCTAGGCATTAATAGCTCTCCTTTGACCTTCTGCTAGCTTACCTCATACAGCCACTGCTGCGAGGTTCCAAATCATAACACACGTTCTCCCTCCATCCCCATGTGCCCAAAGATACAGCTCAACTCTCAGCAAGGAAAAATCAGGTTTTAAATAATATCAGGGAGGAAGCAAACAAACAACACCCCACCAACAATCTCTGCCTGGGGCCATTTCCTACCACCAAGCCTCCCTTCCCTCTTGCTTCCTTTCACTCGCGTGTGACCTCTCCATGCTGCCGACAAGCCCACCATGTTCCCACAAAGGCTGCTCACTCTACTGACCCCCACGTTTGCCTTGAAAGTCCCCTGCTTTTCCCCACATAACCCCTTCCGGGGCTCCCCCTCACTCAGTTGCTCCTTAGGATGACTGGATGGTATTCTTGTAAAAGCTCACTGAAAAAAAAGCATGGTTACTCACTATCGATGAGTTTCCCTTTCCTTTTCCCAACAATTCAATAGTGTCACATCCTGGCTGTGACGGAAACCAAGCGTCACCTTCCTCACTTGTCACCTCGAGCACACGCTGAAGCTCTGCACTATCGCCCAGCCCACACGTCATGGCATCGCAGTGCTGTGCTGGACCGGCTGACTGAAATCTCTGAAGATTGTAATGAGATATTTCAACTTATCTCTATTTTGGCTCAACTTCTGTTGATTAAGTTAAGCGCAGAATT
This sequence comes from Pavo muticus, assembly GCA_016647715.1. Lineage (NCBI taxonomy): Eukaryota > Metazoa > Chordata > Aves > Galliformes > Phasianidae > Pavo > Pavo muticus. The sequence continues at coordinate 2,163,841 of JACDJE010000048.1, forward strand.
TCCTGCTTGTGCAAAATAATGCTTAAACCCAGCAGCGGTCTCCACAGAATATCACGGCAAAAGGGTTTCCCAAAGGAAAGGCTGTGTGACACTACTAAAAATCCTTCCAAGAGTTTTCCTCAAGGCTCCTATGCACGACACATGAGGGAGAAGACAAATTCTAGCTCAGAAAAGTCTATAGAGAAAACCAAGAACCAAAAGCTGGGCCAGCCGGGACAAACAGACTGCTTTCAACAACACGCAGTGACTTTCCAATGTCCTCTGGATATCCAACATAAGCAACAGAAAAGAAAGAAATATATCAATCTACAACCATTGCCTTGAAAACAAAACCCAGAAAGACAAAGCTGCTATTCTTTTCTTTCCACTTCAACCTCAATATAATAACTGTTCCTAAAAAGACACTTCTTGCACAGTTGTAACACTGCAGTTGCTCCAGAGATTGTAATCTTTTAAAACTCATTCCTTTCGATTGTGATTTCATTAACATCCAATTTCAAACACTCTTCAGAAACTTCTAATGCAACAAGTTCATGTGCTGGCAACTGAAGGAGTGGGAGTATGTTCTGCATCGGTACATGGTACATTTCTTACATTGCAGCATTGAAATCTCCTCAATGCAAGCCTTTATTTCAAGATTTCTTGGCATTTAACAATTTACATAGCAAACTAATTTTGTTGTGGGAAAAGTGGAGGCCGAATTCTCAGAGGAGCAGTTAATGGCGAAGGTCACAGATCTGTAATGACGAGGCTGTGTTCTGACAAAGGACGTATTTATACCAAAGATCACTCACGGATAAAATAAAACCTTCTGTTTGAATATTAAAGTGACAGCAGAGACAGATCTTTAGGAATTGTTCTTATCCCCAGCTCTAAGAAAGCTTAGCATAGTATTATGTACACATAAGCACACAAACTTTACAGCCTGCTAGCAGAAAATACATCTTTAGCCTCCATACTCTGCCCCTAACTCCAGGCCAGACAAGAAGAACAGCCTGAAGAACGCCGACCTACCTGCAGTGAACCACAATTGGCCCAGCAAGGGCAGGATTCAACGCTTTGACTTTCTTCAGGAATTTCAGCATCCCAATAGGTGTGAAAGGCACCCCGAAATCAGGCCAGCTGGTGAAGTGGAGCTGCGTCACGAGCCTCAGCGCCTTACAGCCATCGTGGAGCTGCAGGGAATACAAGGGCTCTGAGTTGGACCTTCATTCTCCACTCAGAGATTTAGAAATGAACTCTCAGGATTATTTATGACTTGCATTCCTGCAACACCTGGATCCTGACTTCACAGCGTACATTCAATATAAACATCCGTTACCACACATCCTTATTATGCATCTTGGCAGAGAAAAGGAGTAATCCCAAAACAGGGTATGTGAAGAACGAGATTCACAGTTTATGGTAACAATGGATCGAATCTTAAGTCCTTTTTCTGTTCTAAAATCTTCACGACTCTCCTTTTAGCAGCTTCACAGGAAACTCAGAAAACGTGACCTAAATGTGCAAGATCTGCATTGCTGTGAGGTGCCAAATGCCAGCTTTTGCAAACTGTTTTATTAGGAAAAGGAGAAAGATGGGGACAAACTCATCGGATCAACGCAGTAGAGGACAACAGTGGGTGTTCTGTAGTACTTCACGAGGCCTGTGTTGAGTATTAGCACTCTGTATCAGACATGAGAAGTGAAATTGAAGTAATTCTATATGGCTGTATGCAGCTTATCACCTCTCACTAGACATACTGGCTGAAATTAACATTGTGGTTGAACCTGATGACTTAAATCTGCATCAGATTATCACTGCATTAGGAGCAGCACAGCCTTTCCTTTAAGGAGCAAGATCTACGGGAACTTGTACCCATGCGAGGCTACATGCTGTGTGTGTGCATGGAGCCATCATCACTGTGTGCCTCTCTCCTCTGATCCAAGGAGTCAGCACTCTGCTCCTGTTCTCCCTCCCTGACAATCCAAATGAGCGACTTTCTGTGGCACCTGACTACACAGAATCATAGAATGGCCTGGGTTGAAGAAGGACCACAATGCTCATCTAGTTTCAACCCCCTGCTAGATGCAGGGTCGCCAGCCACCAGACCAGGCTGCCCAGAGCCACATCCAGCCTGGCCTTGAATGTCTTCAAGGATGGGGCATCCACAGCCTCCCTGGGCAAGAACAACATCAAGCAGAGCCTTCTGCAGTTCATCAATCAGCTGCAGACACAAGCTGTGCTGTCCCCCCAGCGCCCACCACCCTGCCAGGCCTGGCACTGCACCCTTCTTGATTTGCAAGCACATTGAACTGATCTTCCTCATTTCTTTCAAGCAGATATTGGACTTTGCAACCACTTGCTTGAAAAATTCAAACACAGATGGAGCACAAGGGCCGTATCTTACCGACTGGACGCAGAACTTGCGAATGGTGTAGTCCACGAGCACAATGCAATCTTCCACTGACACACGGATGTTCCCATAAGTCCAGCACCCTTGGTCAGGCCAGTACTGATAACATTTATCCTGCACAAACACACAGTGCATTTTGTAACGCTGAGCCTGACTTCATTGCTGGTCACACATAGAACAAGGAAGCTACTTGAAAACAGCATACGTAAGTAAGCATAAGAGTATGAGGAGTCGATCATCTGACAGAAGACAGCTTTAACACTTCGCCAGTGCTATTGATGATTAAATTTATGCACAGAGGGGTGTGAGTATAGCTTAGAAACTTTCTTTTTTAACTATCCAAATCTGAACAGCATGGGAGAAGGGCTTTCTGTTGATAGAGAGGGAATTTGATGCCTTGACCCTTTAATTTTAAGCTTTGGGTGTTCTTGGTGAGAAATGTGAGGATGACCTCACATAGGAGTCAGCAGGAACATCAAGGTTTAACAGTTCTGGCTGCAAAAAAGTGCCTAGGGCTAAGGGCAATGCAGGACAACATTAGCTATCAGGTATCTTCCTTGAGATCTACTTGCACAAATTCATATTTTTAGAAATTGAAGCTACATTTATTAGCAGACACTCATATGTGCTAAGAAGGGCTAGAAAAGAAAGCAGATGCTGAGCAGCCACAGCTGCTTTTGGAGCACACCTCCACACATCCTCAGTTGTGCTGAAAGCCCTTTACCTCTTTCCTTTCTTTCAAGTTTGTTAACATGACAATAACTGCAGACTTCTGCTCCCATATCATCCTCCAGAAGTCATTGACTGTTTCCTGCTTGGGTCCTGCACACAGAACACAGACCTGGTCAAGAGATGTGGCAGAGCACTTACAACGCATTTCTTAACAAGCAAACCAATAATAATTAAAAAACAAACAACTTATTTCTTTTTACCCAATCAGTTTTCCTCCCCCAGCTCCCCCAGATGAGATAAAAGAAGAGAAGCAAAGTGGAAGTGGTGGAAGCGAGCCTCCAAGCTGAGAGTAGTGTTTGTGGGTGGAAAGGCAGCGGCTTCCCTTCATGCTCACCTTCCTTTCATTTACACTCTAACTTTAAACTCGCTTCACATTTGGCCACCATCTGCACCTGAAAATAACCCTTAGAACACTTCTAAAATTAAGAACTTTTAGCCACAAAATAGAGAGATGAGAATGACCTGATTACCTTGTGCAGCTATAAATTTATTCTTCTCTTTATAACCCTGAGGAAATAAATATCACAGTTAAAAAAATGGAATGCCAGTGTGTGCTAGCATAAAAATGCCTATTTAATATTAATTTAAAGGCAAAGTTAGCAGTTTGGCTAGCAGAGAAAAACTGAACTTACGTCTATATATGATGCATTAATGTAGTCTGAAGGTGGAACTCCATCTACTTGGGTCAACATCACTCTGGAATGATCATCTGAAAGAAGAAGCATTACGAGAACATTTGCGTTGGAATCATCTGCAGTAGGTTTCAGCTCCAGCCAAACCCACTGACAACACGGATGGGTTTTGGTGGCCCTCCCCCTCCTGCTGCCAGAGCCCGGAATGGCAATAGCTGCAAGGGGCAGCAGCTGCCTCAGGTTTGTGGCTGTGAGACCTGCAGCTGGAGGAGGAGCACAGCGCTGCCCAGTCGTGTACTGCCTCCAGCTCTCATTAAGAAACTTCCCCCCACAGAAGCACTGTTCTCACACTTGAGGGTTACCAGGACCGCATCTCTACAAGAGCTGAAGCCCAAACTGCACTGCACTGCCTCACGCTAACCTGAAATATCAGTTTGATGTACTGTCATTTGGTAGAACACCAGCTGCTAAGGCTTTCCATAACAACACCTGATTAGCTTTACACGAAAGCACCATGTAAAATGATCAACAGCTAGAGACACACCATGGCAAAACAAACAGGTTTTACACAGAGAGATGAAGAACATCTGCAACCAATGAAATTATGAACACCATCAGCATGCTCAATGCCAGATAGACAGCAAAGGGCCTGGCTTAGAAGGAAGGGTAACATCTTACACGGGAGGATGTTAGGATATCTGTTATTCTCCCTGTTTTCTTCTTTATTTGCCATTTCAAATGTTCCCTGCACGTATCCAGGCGTTAAAGACTGAAAAAAGAAAAGATACAAAGAGTCAGTGTGCTGTACCAGCTAAGGGCTGACTGCACGTGGCACAGGACAAATCTGCATTTCTACATCATGCCTCTCAGCCAACAGAATCAAACATATTTGACTTCTTTCAAAAATAACTCTCATTACTCTAAAACAGGAAGCTGTGCCCTGGCAGATCTCACACCAGAAAACGAGTTCAGCAGTTTTGAAAAATAAGTAATTTTCCCACCAGCGATCGCAGTTATTTAGGAGACTGTTACAATCCGAGCTGCTGCTTTAAGATGCCATCTGCCACCATGATTCACAGCACCACGACCCAGCCCCGCCGATGAACAGCTCTGCTCCGAGAGCTACTTTTAGCAAGAGCAGTTGGTTCATCACAGGAACGGAGTCTGATTGTTAATAGCTCAGTGCTGAGAACGCTAAATATCAAATATCTTTCCAAAATCTATAGGTGAGGACCCAACTATGGAAGAAAGGGAGAAAAATCAGTGGTTCCTTTCTGTTGAAGAAACACAAGTCAAAATTCTGCTGGTAATCAGTAAGATCTCAGACTGCAGATAAATTTAGCCCAGCTTAAAAAAAAAAGTCTAGCAAAGCAATCAAACGAAGAAAAGAAATGGAGAGGGTGAGGATGAAAGCAAGGAGGAGCCCGAGGTGGGACTGCTGCACCTCCACAGGCAGAGCTGCTGAGCTGCACCTGCCAAGAGGTCAGGAGAGAGGGATGCTATGGGAGGGGCCCGTGGAAAAGCAAGGAATGCTGCTCATTCAGAGACATGGGCTTGTGTTCCCTATGCACTGAGACGCCCCGCTCACAGCCAAAGGTGTAAAAGTGAATGGAGCTTCTTCAAGGTTCTTCTGTTGAACATCTAGAACAGTGTTAAGGTGTTGGGTAAAACCACCGCTGTCTGGGAGTCAGAACTGCCTTCTCCCACCCACCATCTTCCTCCTCCACTTCCCCCTGACCTGTTCCATCTGCTCTGAATCACAAAAAGCAAAGGAAAATTGGGAAATGACTGTATTTTAAGAGGCACCCTAAAGAAACTGCCCCTGCCTGCCTGTCAGAAAGCACCGTTCAGTGTTTCTCCTTAGAAACAAATTGGTGCTGCCAGGTTAAAAAGGAGGAAAGGGGCGGAGGGGAAGGAAGGACTTCACCACCACCACCATCACCACAGAAAGAACAGCAACTTGCATTTGTGTTTTTTTTTTTCCAGTATCACTTAAACTTGTGAAGGTAAGTAAGAGAAAGGAGAGATAAGGTTAAAATAAGAGCTAGGAGTTAAAAAATGAAAGCTACTTTCGGTAAGCTGCTTAATTCCTAATTTGATTGAAACCAGCTTCTTCGCTAATTAAACTTATTAAAATACATTTACAATTAAAAAAACCAACACACCTCCTTGCTCCTTCCCCGTGCACCAAAGGAGAACCCCACCTCACTGCTCTCACCCATCCATCCCCAGAGCAGAGGATGTGATTCACCACAGCCTAACTGCGTTGCGGCCACTGTGTCCCCCGCGCCCCACGAGGAGCTGACGAGTCAGGGTGGCACTGGGTCAGCCGCCACAGCACAGCCTTATCTGCTTCCCCTCCCACTTCCATGAAGCAATGGAGGGCTACAGCCTCCCCCAGCATCAATGCGTTTTCTCGGCTTTCCACCATGCAAACCACAGGGACATCTGACAGCAAAGTTAACATTTCACAAGGAAATACTGTTCAAAAAGCTTCCTTTCATCAATCTGAAGACTGAGGCAATGACCGGGCCATCACACACTTCAACAAACAACGCGCTCATTTTGCCCTATGGACAATAAGCAGAGACAAGGCTCACATGAGGGGCCCAAGCTGGAAGGAATATATCCAGGTTTTGGCACTTTTTGTTCCTCTGTTTTGCTGTGAAGAAGAACGCTCTCCCTAGTGCCCCATTTTCACCAAAAAATGAAGAAGTTGCTACTTTGGTTACTGTACAAGTGCAGCATGTGCAATTTAGGGAAATTTAGGCTTTAAGTTTAAAACAGAAAGCAATGACATCACAATCAGGACCACAACTCCAAGAGAACTGTCCATCCTATCCATAAGGGTGGATAGAGATAGGACAAGAGGGAATGGTTTTAAACTGAGACAGGGGAGGCTTAGGTTAGATATTAGGAGGAAGTTTTTCACACAGAGGGTGGGTGATGAACTGGAACAGGTTGCCCAAGGAGGCTGTGGATGCCCCATCCCTGGAGGCATTTGAGGCCAGGCTGGATGGAGACCCAGGCCATTCTATGACTCTACCAATTGTTGTGTGTCTTTGCAGAAAGGTGCTCGATTTGTTTTCCTTTTCTCAGAAACCCCCTGGGCCCAAATTCTCTGTGCAGCCAGTGCCAGCTCACAGGAGTGCCAAAACACCAATTTCAGCCCAAATCTGCTTCAAATCTGCAAAGGAGACCAGATACTCGTGCCCCCCAAACCACCATAGCAGGCCTCAGCACTGCTGGGCGCTGCTGCCGGGTCAGAGCCAAATTTGGGCCCTTCTGTCTCCACTGGGCTCTGAGGGGCACAGAGGTTCTCACCCACACAAGCAACCACAGGCAATACAAGGGGAAACCAAGTGCAAACCCCACCAAGCACAGGTTACATGCCATCACCCCCAGCCACCTCTAGGCCTGCTCTATGGATGCCTGTTCACTTATGGGCGCTAGAGCACGGCCTTTGGACGTGGAGCTTGTGTGCAGGCAAGCTCACCTGCTCACAGCACGGTGCAGAAAGCACTACAAGCAGAGTAGGTTTTAAATGAAAACAGATTGCTTGTTTCAATCCTGACTGGGGAACATATTAATCAGGAGAGTCAAAATTCACAAGCGTGCATCTTGTCAAATGAGTTTTCGCATTCATTTTGCCGACTTAGATAAATATCTCCACAATCCTCTCCCTCTCGCAAGGAAAAGAAATTATCTTTTAAATATATCGTCAAATAAATCACTGCTATAAATATGCTACCAATTAAGAAGGTAACATAACAGACTGTCTAATCAACGCATGCATTGGCTTTGAGAACTCCGTATTTGACATTTAAGCTACTGCTCTGTGCAACTTGCTTCTGCTGCTATGGGAAGTGAAGAGAAATAACAAAAGTTTGGAAAAGGCCCCTGAAGTTGTGGGAGTGCAGTTCTATGTCTGTCCACGGGCACCAGCTCTGCAGCAGCTCACCTCAGACTCCGGATAAGACTCATCACCATGACCACATGCAGCTGAAGTTGGGTTGAGTGCAGGAAACAAAATCCCCTTTCTGACCAAGGCAGTGCTTCAAAGAAAAACCCTCACGGTTGAGACACTCAATGGAAATGCTAGGGCACCAAGCCCTACAAAAAGGGAAGTGATGGGATGATGAAGTGAAGAAGGTCAAATCACCAGAAAACCCCCAAACCTCACTAGGGTGATATTAAGGCCACTCTCTCCTTGTACGTTAAGTACTTCCCATAGAGGTGAAGCACTCACTTGTAAAAAATGCTCCTCCCTCCAAAAACATGAAAAAATCAATGCTAAAGATATTCCACTTTCCTCCCCTCCAGCTTTCAGGCAAACACTAAAGATCTTTAAGTGCTAGTGAGTGGCAAAGAGTCCATACGTAACACATTTGGCACCGCAGCGTCACACAGCTGTTAACCTTCCAGATTACTCCCAGAAAAAGAGATATCACACATGACAGCAGGAGCAGGCATGCAGAGGTGTATGAGCACTAAGGGACGTGAGCACTGGTCTGGAACTGTCCAAATGCCTCAAGCAACCTAACACAAACAGCAGTTCTGCCTCAAAATTGACCCAGCTTAATTGAAAGAGTGTTAAAGGACGACAAACTGTACCAGGACACTCGCTTAACATGTGCTAAGGCTCTGAGACATCAGCATCACACACACAACGCTTTAACAAATTGGTTTTGATTTGCCCCCTATTTTTCATATGCTGCTCTTCACTCCAAATCTGAGGACTTACGTTAAACTCTTCCCGGAACAGTTTCCCTTCATCTGCTGATCGTATCCTTATTTCCTCTTCAAGATTTTCTACTGGAATAGGGAAATACTTCTTGGGGCCCGAAGGAGACCTGCTGAGCAGCATCACCCTTTGCTGTTCTGTCAGTTCAAGGAAAACCAATGTTAAAACCATGTTCAGAACACAGTGATAAATTACTCAAAATTGCTAATTTGTACGCTGAAAGATGCCAAAACGCACTTCTCAAATGAAGCTCCGATTAGTTACAAAGCTGATTTTAAATGAAATAAAAAAACAAAACCACAAGCCAAATGACTTCTTCAGGAACGTACTAGGCTCAAGTGGAACCACTATTGGTAAACACAATGGTTCTGCACCTACATCAGGTAACGAGGTAACCGAGCTTTGTTTACAAAAGGAGAAGGTTCCCCTCCTGCTGAGGAGCACTGCAGAAGCCGAGAGCTGCTCTGTAGCACAGCAGGGACCAGAGGGACCATTTATTACCTGCCATAACCCCAGCGTGGGGCTGGTTCTTGCTTGGCCTTGGCAAGCCAGGCAAGGTGCTCAGGGTAGGCCAGGCCTGCAAAGGCAGCACAGGGCCAGGATTGGGATCTCTGCTGTCACCCTCATCTTACAGCCACAAGAACCAGCCCGGCCCCCGGGAACTCAAGCATTTGTCTCTCAGTAGAGCTGGCAGATGTGGAGGAATTAAGACTCGTCATCTTAGTGAAGCAAAGTTTCACTTGCAACCAACGGCAAGCACAAAACTGGACGATCTCCCAAACGCTCCCTGCACATAGCAGGGGGGTTGGAACTAGATAATCATTATGGGCCTTTTCAACCCAGGCCATTCTACGATTCTACGATACGCTGGCGATGCTGGCACGACTTCCAGCAGCCAGGCTCCAACACAGCCAAACCAGCAAGTCAGGACCCCACCTATATGGGGCACAGGAAGCTCCTGGCAGCTTGCCATGGGCTCATGCACAGCAGCCGGCACAGAGCAGGAAGTCTGGGCTATGTATATTTAGCAGCCTGACTTTCTCAATGACTGTCGTGTTAGTCTTAACCAAATCTTCCATTCAGATGTAGCATCATGGAGCTGACTGAAAGCACCAAAAGAATTCTCTCACATAATGTTTTTTCCCCTTTGTTTTGGTAAAAAGAATTCCTAAGCAAGAAATGAACAGCTCCTACACACGTGCTAGGTTTGAGCTTTCTGAGCCCCGCTGAGCACCCAGCCCTGAGGGCTCTGTGCTCAACGAAGTAAAAGCAGAACATTCAAAGAGGCGAGGGGAACATGTTTATCAGTTCCTAGGAGAACTTTATTTTGGCACAACTGCCTTGCACCACTTTTCTATCCCATCCTCTTTCTTCTATCTGCTTACGTGCAGGGACCAGCTGGTACTTTCACAGAGTGAATAAGGGTTTTCTTCCCCCCTTTTAAGAAGAAGTTCTGCAATCCTTTCTCCAAATCCAAAGATCACAGTGCCAGAAACTTGGATCTCAGCACCCTAACAAAACATTTCTAAATAGCTCAAAGAACGTTTACAAAGAAATATTTGCTGCATCACAACATAAAGTGAAAGTTGTTTAAATCCGACAACTGGAAGTTAACAGATAGATGAATAGATAAGACAGATAAACGTGGACTTCTGTTGTCTCTTGTTGTCGCTGTTTTTACTGTCTTCACTAAAAACTCTGGAATTTACATTATACAATAAGCAGCAAACGTAATTAATGACTGAAAAACCGAATTCTTGATTAACTAAGGAATGTGTGCGCACAAACACAACTCCCATAGAAAAGAAAAGCAATCATCCCCCCCCTTACCTTGCTCCTCTAAGATTCCATTTGGCATCTTCTTGTCACCAGAGCTCACCACAGCCTTCCTATGCCTTCGGAACCTTAAACACACACACACACCACATTAATCTGAGAAACTACATTTAAAGGTAACTGGTGTTTTTCCAGCCCAGCCTTTACCAACCAGGTAAGCCTGGAGAAGCTGCTCCTGTTCATCCTCCCGCTACCAGCAGCCATGAGCAGCACTGCTCGCTCCCTGCTGCAATGAAGGCTGAGCACCCCACGCACGCGTGCTTTCACTTCCTCATTAGCTCAACCCAACGCGAGGCTGAGCAACGTGTGCACAGCTCCACACAGACATACCTGAAAAAATAGCCGGCCAACAGGATGAAGATGATGAACACCAGGAGCAGGATCAGCATGGAGGTCAGCAGGTCCTTGTGTAAGTTGTTCTCCTCTGTAGAGTCTGCAAATGGAAACACGGCCGACATGAAGCGCTGCAGATGCAGGCTGCCTTGTGCAGCACAGGCAGAATCAGCTCGGGATATCAGCAGCCTTTGGTTCTACACAATCATGTCCTGCACTTACTAAAAGCATCACAACTTATTTAATAGAAGCCAATCTGAAATAGAACGTTGGGGGAATTGTTTTTTTCCTTCCAAGGTGCACGTGCAGAGAGCACAAACTGCTGCTGTGACGTGGAGATTTCTGGCTAGCAAAATCATAGAATGGCCTGGGTTGAAAAGGACCACAATGCTCATCTAGTTCCAACCCCCTGCTATGTGCAGGGTCACCAGCCACCAGACCAGGCTGCCCAGAGCCACATCCAGCCTGGCCTTGAATGCCTACAGGGATGGGGCATCCACAGCCTCCTTGGGCAACCTGTTCCAGTGCGTCACAAGCTTAAGGAGTGCACGATGCTAAATGACACTTGAAGCCCATTCAGGAGGTTTCCTTGTGCAAGCATCCTGTGCACAGCAGCTGCTGCTCAGCCAGCCAGAAATCACCCAGGCGTTACCTACTTCACAGATACAGTGTCTGCTTAAAGCACACGGAGCTCATCCAGTCTGACACACCACGACAGATGTGGGAACAGGAGGAATTTTTACACATGCCTAGAATGGCGACTACAAAAGAAATCTGTTACAACTAATATGAACTGCAAGTCTCATCGTGCTGTTAACAGTGGCACTTCACATTTCAGTTCCATTGTATTCACGCTTACCAAAACTCTTTCATTTTGCTTGCCTGCAGCAAACACTTTTTGAACAGTCCCTGCCACAAGCCTTGACACAAACTGTCACCACAACACACGACTACAGTAACCATGTATGCCCACAGAGCGGGTCCTCCTAAGGACAGCCGCCCTGCACCCAAGGCTGCTTTTCCACATCCTGAACGAACACCAAAAGGAAGCAGTTAGATTTAAGATAAAGGTGAGAGAGCAGGAGGCTCTCCCATCCCTGGAGGCATTCAAGGCCAGGCTGGATGTGGCTCTGGGAAGCCTGTTCTGGTGGTTGGTGACCCTGCATATAGTAGGGGGGGTTGAAACTAGATGATCATTGTGGTCCCTTTCAACCCAGGCCATTCTATGATTCTATGATATGATAAGTTGGAGTGTTAAAAAGAAAAACCAAAAAGAGGGGGAACATAAAACCCGGAGAGATGTGAGGTTACACTAAAAGCACACGAGGGCATGGAGTCACTTGCTTTAAACCCATGGGGCACACAAGGAAAGCCTTTACCTCAGTCAGAGTAACAGGATGAAGAAAAGAAAGGCTACAAAACCTGATGTTTCACTGGTATATAGAGACCAAACAGTGGTGACAGAAGCGTCATCAGGAAGCAGCACTTGAGAGCCTTTCAGAACCACTGAGGCAGGGAGTGCCTGGATGAAGCACAGCATACAGGGCACTGTCCCAGCTGCTGTGTGCTGTGCAGCAATGCTGAGCCCTGTACAGAAACAGCACTCTGACAAAGACAGAAACAGAAAGTACAGACCGGTCCTTCGCAGGCAAAACGAGCCACCTCTGCTGCTTCCGACTGACAATCTCAGATCCTCCACAGCCAGGGCTCGTGGATTTCATTGGTTCTTATAACCAGTTCAGTTACAAGGCACCCGAGACGAAAAGAAATCCAGCACAAAGTCTGAGTCACGGGGAATTACATTTTCCCTCCGTCCCTCACACAGTGCAAAATCCCCTGCCTCCTTCTTTCCGAGGAGCTGACACATCTCACACCCTATTTCTGAGGCAGCTTTGGAGAAGTAACCCCAGGCAGCAGAGGCCAGGGCAGCCCTGCCAGCTGCTGCAGGAGCACCAGTGGGTGCTCAGCACTCTTCCTATGGGGAGCTGAGCTCTGACACCACCACATTCTTCCTCCTGGTGCATGGGCACATCTATTGATGTTCTTTGGCCTTGCAGGGGCACAGCAGGGGCTTCATGCTTCAGAGGCTGCATGTAAGGCATGGCATGTTTTCAAGTAGTCACATTTATTACTTGTGTTTTCTTCCATATTTGCCTAGACTATCTTATAAGCATAATCCAAAAGTTGTAAGAGGAAGCTCTGATGGGGCTTAGGCCACTGTTGATTCACAGACAAAAAGCCCTTTGGCCCACAAAACCCCCTGCATATTCAGTCAGATTTTAAAGGGAAACCGACTCACAGACCTGCAATATTTCTTTAATCGGTTCTGCTTCAGAAGCTGACAACTGAAGCATCAGTCAGAACACGGAGGAAAAGCCAATGGCTTCTGAAGCTGCTCTGTCCCACAGCCACCACCAGGGAAACGTCCCACCACCCCAACACGAGGAGACAGCAGCCCCAAACCACACGGCTTCCTGCTCACAGCAAACAGTGCTATCCAGAAATGCACTGAGCTGGTGGCCAGCATCCTGGCAAGGGGCGAGATGGGCCACCAGGACAGTGACGCCCTCGTGCTCCCCCCACCACCCACAGCTCTGCCCCACGTGCCCCCCCACACCGCTGTCACAGCTCTTTGCTGGCAACGTGTCACCGCTTCCTTCAGGCTTAGGATGTTCCCAGTTTCAGCGTGTCAGTGCCGAAAACAACAACAACCACAACAAAAGGGAACTAACAGCAGCGCCTACACAGCACAAAGCATCCTGCCCTCCTCCTTCCCTGCTCCCCCCAGACTTCTCCCTTCCTCATCCCCGGATCGGTTCCTTCACATGTAGCACCAGGGCTGTAAAGTGGCCCTTGAATGTAACTGGCATTAAAACTCTTATTGTTTCCATTCCGCAAAGGCTCAGCTACGTGATTTGTTCTAGACTAGCAAGTGGGGTATCTGAAATAACTTGGGGATTTGGCTAAGAACAAGCAGGACATCATTCATCTGAGAACAGGCTCCAACTATCCACAGCTCCCAAGCTGCAGACAAGAAAATACAGATATAATCCCCATCTTTCCACAGCTCAAAGTTAACCACCTTCACCAACTTGTGGTACATTTCAAGTGCCTTTTCCTGTTGTTTTTCAGGCTGTGTCAGAGATTCACAACACAGATCTTACCCATCCCACGGTGTACAGAGCACACAGCCCGAATACCACAGAACAAACACACAACTAGGGATGAAACTTCTGGTCCAATGTTAACAGAGCTGCTATGTCACCTGCAGGTACAGCAGCATTGGTGCAGGGGCACTGCTCCCACCAGGGACACTTCCATCAGGAGGCTCCTGGACACAGCTCTGCTTTCAGCACAGCTTGCACCAGATTGTGCAGGGCCCCATCCAATCCAGCCCTGAAGGCGAACAGAATCTATGAGGAAACTCCCTTTTTACTCAGCTTATTAAAATATTCTCGGAAGCAGCAGAGCTCACAAGCTGCTCCTTTTTCCCAATTCCCACCCTGTTCAACACTCAAATACTAGCACCTTGCTCTTACATCGCTCCAGGTGCCAGAGAAGAAGCAAGGCAAAGACAACCACTTGCCAGCATCACAGCAGAGCTATTTACTAGCAATCTCATATTCAGCTACATTTGTATTTATATAAACATTCTACATAATCTCAAAGCTGTAAGCAAACAACACAGGGGTTTTCTCCACTGCTGCTTGAGCCCCTTGCCCCTCTAACCAACCCTAAGCTTTGCTGGTGCCCAAAGCTGGTGCTGGTGTGCTGAGCACAAACTCCTGAACTACTTGCCAATGTGGCCATCCCACCACCAGCCATGCCTGGCAGCGGACTCCTCCTTGGCTGCCTGGCCACATGGCCATGAAGTTCACATGTAGAATGAAAACAACAACAAAAAGAAAACAACACAGAAATGTCTTCCTATAAAGACTGGACATCAACAACAGCTCCCGGAGAAGCTATCACAATTTCACACGGTTTTTATATAGAACACAGTCAGCTTTATTTTCCTTCAGCCCAGTCCACAGAGAAGCTATTCATACCCAAATCCACCTCTGATGTGAGCGCTGTGTCACACACAGCCAGATCCTCAACAGATAACTGCTGTCAGACAACCAACACCCAGCAGCAGCACGGGCACGTGGAAGGCACCAAGCTAGGTTTGGGAAGCAAAAGGGCAACAAGCAACTGAAATTTGACATCCAATTACAGAATGTAACCCTAGCATCAATGGTCTTTAAAATATATCTATCTATCTTGAGCCAGCCCCTCTATGGGACTGCAATGGGTTAGGACAGCTACAGGAGGGCTTGAAGGAAAAGGAAGAAATTTTAAGGAGAAGTAGTAGTGAGGAGGTGGATTGGTGAGTAGAAGATTGCTCTAGGGCCATCAAAAAAGCCATTTCAATTTTCTCCTGAGCTCGTCTTACGCAGCATGCTGCACTCTTATCCAACTCAAGTCTTTCCTTTGATAGCACACATGACCGAAAACACAGAATACAAACAAAAATCCGAGTTCTTCACGATGTTTAGCTATATTGCCTTGCCATTCAATCACTCCATTATTTCATTATATCAGTGTCCAGGTCCTGTCATGCTGAATCTCATCCGTCAGTGTCACGCTGTGCACTTCCCTGACACTGGAAACAGAAAGTGAAGCATACGACACCAATAAAACACATCGATCTGATGTCATCAGGCAAGATTAGAGCGTTAGTGGTGTCAAAGTCCTGCAGAAATATTCATGATGCCACTGCAGGGCCCTCACCTGAAGTCCCCTTCCACCCCTATTCCCATCCTCGCAAATTAAATGCTGTCCTTACTTGTGGTGCCGGTGGGTTTTGGTAATTCAGTTCCATTAGGTGGTAAAGCTCGCACAAAGAGAAAGCTAACACAGAGCAGCAGGCATGGACAGGGTTGTTCCATCCTGGATCTGAAAGAAAAAAAAAGCATAAGATAAATTTTGAGGTCAAATTGCTTTTAGTTTTTTCTTTGTTTCAGAATGAAAATTAGAAGAAAAAAAGAAAACAGTGCTCACTTTGGAAGAAGAAAGAGTTAAATGTTGCTTTATACCCTCCCATTCCCTCATCACCTGACTTTCATTTTTGATGTGAAGAGGATGGAAAAACTACAAGTTGCTGCATTAAGAATTCATTACAAAAGTCCACGAAGAGGAAGACAGCATTCAGACACAGCTCAAAGACAACTGTGGAAACGGGGCCAGAAGAGCTGTTCTGCACCAGTGACCCACAGCACATGAGTACATCAGAGCAACGAACCCGGGAATCATTTCCAAACTATTAAGTACCAGACTCTGGAATCGTGAGCATAAATGCCCATCAGAAATAGAGCACACGTTCGGTGATTCCTGTCTTAATTGCAGGTTTGATGCTGGGGCTCTAAGTTGTATTTCTGCATGTTGTTATGTTACATTTTCTTATGTTTCCATCTGCATACAGAGTGTCACAGATGCGTTCTTTAGGAGAACACGTGTCACAGCTATCAGTCTGCAGGTATAAAACATCCCAGGGGAGCCTTCCAACTACACAATGCTTCATGCTTTGTGAGGCCAGAAAATAATTCCTTGAGTATCATAGGAACATAGAATGGCCTGGGTTGAAAAGGACCACAATGATCATCTAGTTTCAACCCCTCTGCTATGTGCAGGGTCACCAGACACCAGACCAGGCTGCCCAGAGCCACATCCAGCCTGGCCTTGAATGCCTGCAGGGATGGGGCATCCACAGCCTCCTTGGGCAACCTGTTCCAGTGCGTCACCACCCTCTGCGTGAAAAACTTCCTCCTAATATCCAACCTAAACCTCCCCTGTCTCAGTTTAAAACCATTCCCCCTTGTCCTATCACCAGCCACCCTCGTAAGCAGCCATTCCCCCTCCTGTCTATGCACTCCCTTCAAATATTGGAAGGCCACAATGAGCTCTCCCCGGAGCCCTCTCTTCTCCAAGCTAAACAAGCCCAGCTTCCTAGTCCCTAAAGAACAGGCCAACTATAAAGGCTGCACCTCAGCCAGCAGGGGCAGCCTTGCCTGATTTTTGTGGCGTCTTTGGCAAACCCCCCTGAGCTCTGTGCTCTGTATTGCACAGACAGCAGAACGTGGTCAGGCAGTGGTGCTCCACCCATGGCCAAAATTACAGCAACAGTAATACTGTGCAACAAAGCTCCAGATGTTATCGGTGTAACAGATGTAATAGTACAATTTCCACAGGACATTGTATAGCGCTGCTTACCAACAGACAGAAACACACACAGAGAGTTTGCAGTCATTACAACAGCTGTGATAGAGTCCCTCCTTTCAAT
The DNA here is from genome assembly GCA_016647715.1 of Pavo muticus. Taxonomy (NCBI): domain Eukaryota; kingdom Metazoa; phylum Chordata; class Aves; order Galliformes; family Phasianidae; genus Pavo; species Pavo muticus. Next base: position 2,180,835 of record JACDJE010000048.1, read on the forward strand.
GCAAAATGGGTAAATTCCACAGCCTCAACATGCTTCATGCTTCATGCTAAGAACCCCCAGAACATATGACAGCTTCTGGCTTTTCCAACCTTAATGACCAGACACCTTACACCCCTCAAAGCACTGCTGGTACCAGGGCTTTACGGATGCACTTGCTGTGCCAGACACCTTGCATCTGTTCTCTTGGATGCGATGAAGTGCAACTTGGTTACATGTTTAGAGCCCCCACATTTATCAGAAATAAACACATCTATAAGACAACGCAAATTCTGGGATCTCCCCTTTGTCTGAAGCCATGATTAAGTGCTTTGTATTGCTGCTTGCTGAAGGAGGAAGGATCAAAGCTGACAGCAAATGTAGGGGCAGATGCAAGAGGTTGAGCTCCGTGTGTCTGGATGAGCTCCTTGTGTCCGGACACTGGGCTCTGCAGAGTGCTCTGTACCTCTTGTTGCACTGCAGTGAGCGAGGAGGTCAGCAAGCTGCAACAATACATAACAATATGGAACATTTTACGGCATATTTATCTCCTTTGTATGCACGGTGGCATACGGTTACTGAGGGCCTCAGCTACAGCATTTTCTGACACCAAAACCCAACCCCAACAGACCCAGCAAGGCTTCTTTTTCTCAAGGAGGTGCAGTGTTGTGATATAGTGTTAAAAAGCAACAAAAGCAAAACAACTCATCTCTGGAAAGGATAGGTAAGTGGAAAGGCACTGCTGGATGAGAAACTTCACAACAAAAGCCTCTTGCTGATAAAATCAGAAAGGAAGAAATAGGGGAGCGAGGCGCTCGCTGCCATTATCACAGGGCTTCCAGGCAGCCCAAGGCCACGGAGGCACAAAGCCATCTCCTGCCTGCAAAAAGCAACAGGGGCTGCTTTGGGAACAGCAATTCTGACTGCTGGTGTGCCTCTACATCCAGTCCTTATTTCATGGGTATTCGGCTCAGGTGCTTCAGCTCTAACGCTGCGGAATCACGTTTTTGTATTACAGGATTCTGAGCCATTCCTGATGAGCTGAAGCTTCAGAAAGGCAGAAATCTGCCAGCAACTACTGCAACAATCACAACTCTCACAGTCTGCGCTGTTAAAGAAGAATGAATCCACATCCCACTCAGTAGCATGATAAAAAACATCACTGTAAAACTGCAAAACAAACACAAACCCTGCCATGCTTAACATGAAGATGCCATCCCAACGTCAGACTGGCTCAGAACCCTGCAAGGACACAGAGCCCTGCCCAGGACTAACTAGATGCATGAGCTCCTTCACAGAGACTGCATCTTCCCAAAGTGGAATCAAAACAGCAAAACTTCCCATCCAACAAAGAGGATGGTGTAGAGACTATATTTCTCCCCAGGCTTTAGTGTCATATAGCAAGTCTACAGCTTGGTGCTAAGTAGATTCTGCAGCCTAGGCACCAGGAGCTCAGTACGTTCAGCCCAAGGTTGCTATCTGTTCCACAAAGCTCCAGGCCCGTCCAGTGCTTCGGAGGGCAGAGCACCCATCTTGGGCAGCACTCAACTGCAACTTCACTTACGTACCTACTGCATGACTTCACTCCTGGTTGGACTTTATTGCTCCATTATGTCATCAGGATGATAAGGGAGTATGAGCGCTTACAGCACGGTAAGGATAATTACTCATTTGACTGTGTATTTTTCCTAAATAACCAGACACAGAAGTGCACCTTTCCAGCACAGATACCTATTTACAAAACTGAGAATCACATCTCAGAGATCAGAATCATATCATAAAATCACAGAATGGCCTGGGTTGAAAAGGACCACAATGATCATCTAGTTTCAACCCCCTGCTATGTGCAGGGTAGCCAACCACCAGACCAGGCTGCCCAGAGCCACATCCAGCCTGGCCTTGAATGCCTGCAGGGATGGGGCATCCACAGCCTCCTTGGGCAACCTGTTCCAGTGNCCAGGCTGCCCAGAGCCACATCCAGCCTGGCCTTGAATGCCTGCAGGGATGGGGCATCCACAGCCTCCTTGGGCAACCTGTTCCAGTGCGTCACCACTCTCTGGGGGAAAAACTTCCTCCTAATATCCAACCTAAACCTCCCCTGTCTCACTTTAAAACCATTCCCCCTTGTCCTATCACTATCCGCCCTCGTAAACAGCCGTTCCCCCTCCTGTTTATACGCTCCCTTCAAGTATTGGAAAGCCACAATTAGGTTTCCCCAGAGCCTTCTCTTCTCCAAGCTAAACAAGTCCAGTTCCCTCACCCTTTCTTCATAGGAGAGCACAGAACAGATGAAGTGCTTGCTAAATGTCGGGGTATTCCAAGTGAAGAACACAGAACTCGCTTTGAAACCCACCACCAAGGATTTATTGACACCAAAAAAATACATTCAGCACCAAAGGAAGGTGAGGGAAGCAGGGACCTGGGTGAAGGTGAACTCCAGAGCTGTGGCTCCAAGATGCCCTTCTTGTTTGGGCTATCTTCTAATAATGCTGCTTAACCTGTGGTTACACCTTGAGCACCAGAAGACAATTTCAAGAAGTTTGATAGCAGCTGAACATTTTGAACTGCCTTAAAAACCAGGAATTTGGAAAAAGAAAATAAAGGCATCAGGTATCTTTCCCCTTTATTTTTTTGAACCCTTGTGATTCAATCTGGCTCAGATAATTAAGATATCCTAAAATCCCAGAAGAGAAGGACTTGAGATTGGTTTTGCCTGCGTTTGGCTTTGTGTGCATTTGATAGAAAGGCTGCCTGAAAACTGAAAGCAACATCTGGCTGTCAGCAGCAGCTCACGCTGATCCCAGCAGAGGGGGGAGGAAATGACATTGGAAATATAAAGAAATGTCTTTAGATACACAAATACAATAACATCTATATAGTGTGCACGAACAGACACAGAGCTCCTCATGCAGGCCGTGCAGCAGCATTGAGGTGCTTGCTAAGTTCTGCACGAGCTGATGGGGCCGGATCCTCTCTCTTGCTGTAACAACACCCGGAAGCAAAAAGCACAATTAAAGACTGCTCTATGAACCAAAATTAGCAACCTGAGCCACTCAGAATGCCTTGAATTTCCCTCCCAGCCCTCGCTTCGTGTGACTAAGCTCATTTTTTTAAGTGCCAGATGAAGCTGTGATGGATGTCCAGCAGGAGCGCAGCTGCACGCACCCAGCACAGCACAGCAAGGCTCTGCCATGGCCCCAGTGCTGAGGCAGCACACAGACACACTCCCTGTGATGATCCTCAGTGCCAGCTTACAAACAATTTAACCCTAAAAACCTATCTGTTCTAGGATGGGGCTGCCTATAGCACACTCAACATCAATTCTGTTGTATATATATATGTAAATACAGATACTGCTACAGAGCTCTTCAGAAACAGGACAAGAATGGAAGGAATGAATACCTAACATGTAGTATCAGACGTAATTTAATCTAGCTGCTCACAAGATCACATCTGACCATAACAGCTCCTGATGTGCCTAGAATAGGTGCAATAAAGGGCTTTTAAAGCAGACTGAAGGAATCAGATTGAAGACTGCAAATTAAAGTAGCCACTTACATGTAAGCAATTGAGCGAGGCAAGGTAGCAATTAGCCAAATAAAACTAATTGTCATTTAGAAAAACGAAGCCTGATAGACCATCTTAGTCCACTCACTATTTTTTTAACTGCTTGGCTTTTTGGTTCTGCTCCTCACCAGGACTGGATTGACAGCATTATGAAGATACGTGATGAATTAAATAAAGATGACTGCTATAGATGCGTTTAAAACCAAGAACATAAACATTTTTGAAATTTATGACGTATTCAAATCACTTATTACCGACGTGGTAATAATTAATACATGAGGTATCACTAATCAGGATGAAGTTAGCAAACAGCTACAGCTTATAAAACAGTCTGCCATGTGGCGACGCAGTGGCTAACACAGTTCGTAGCCGTGACATTGCTTGTAGCTGTGATAAGCATTAATGCTTTCTCCCAAAGCTCCAAAACCACAGAACCACAGAACGTCCCAGCCTGGGAGGGACCCATGAGGACCACCAAGTCCAACTCCTGGCTCCACACAGGAGTACCCAGACATTAAACCATACGCCTCTGACCCAACGTTAACACACTGAGGATATCACCTTGCAACTTTCTGACCTGATATACAAACAAGTGTTTAAATAGCCTCAAAAACTTCCAATAGAATTCCTATAGATCCTCACGTTATAAAAAATAAACCAAACAAGCAAATAAACCCATCTATGTCAACTAAGGATCCTCTAATAATTTTTTAATATTCGTATCCATTAAGTCACGAAGGGAGGTCTTAAACACAAAGGAGGAAGTTTAAGCAACTCCTATCTAAGACTAAGTGTAAAGTCCCACAATTTCAGTGCAATTAACGCAATGAGTCACGTCTTACACAGGTTTGCAAGAGGATTAAAATCTAAATATAACCGTGCTAGCTGTGAGAGAGTTGAATAGTACAGCTGAGCTTCTTTGCAGCAGATCCGTGGCAGATCACCTCTGACACTCACGACAAGTTTGTCTGAAGTGTGCATCTGAATCCCAGCAACACCACGCAGCCCTCAGCTCTGTAGCCCAGCCCTTCATCTGTCTGGCTTTACTTGTAGGGTTAATTGCTGCTCTCAAAGCACAGTGCGATCGCACTATTATTCTGTCTTGCTTCTCAGAAAGCAATGCCTGAGACCAGGCCAAAACCCCACTACAGCACCTACAGGAGCTGCAGGACTGATGCCACACTGCACATCATGGCATTTCTTACCCATCTGTCCAACTGCTTCCAAGACTTCATGCTATTTCATAGAATCATAGAATGGCCTGGGTTGAAAAGGACCACAATGATCATCTCGTTTCAACCCCCTGCTATGAGCAGGGTCGCCAACCAACAGACCAGGCTGCCCAGAGCCACATCCAGCCTGGCCTTGAATGCCTGCAGGGATGGAGCATCCACAGCCTCCTTGGGCAACCTGTTCCAGTGCGTCACCACCCTCTGGGGGAAAAACTTCCTCCTGAAATTCCTCCTATTTCATTGTCTGGGGCTCACAATCACAGCAGTATGAAGGGACGTCTGGGGACCATCAAGTCCAACCCCTTGCTAAAGCAGGTTCTCAGCACCAGGCTACAAAGGAAGATAATCAAACTGCTCCCCAGAGCACGTCCATACAACGCCCTCTGTGCTCTGACCAACAACTCGTGGCCCCACAAGCTCCCAGACAGCCTCTATGGGATGGCTCAGTCTGGTCTGCAATATGAATTGCACACAGCCCACGGGTGTGAGAAAACATCCACCTTCCTTGAAACGCTGCCTTGTCCCATCCGTGCAGCAGCTGAGTTCCCACACCACGACATACAGGAGCAGCTACTCAGGAGCCACCCCTCCACCTGCCGCCAGCATTCCCACCTGAAGCCCCAGGAAGATGGCTTCTCTCAGCGACACCTACAGCAAAGCACTCCCAGGCATTTTCTGAGGAGCTGAGCGACATCAACTCTGCAAAAACAGAAGTCTCAGAAACCAGAAACTTCACGAGAAGTTGCTTCTTCTCTTTTCAGGGATAGGGAGAAACGCTGTTCCTCTCCTGAGCAGGAATTTGCAGTCCTTCCCTCCAAGCAATTCAGCACAGACCCTCCATACAGCAGCAATCCTGACCTGAACTGTCAGCTCCAAACCGGCCCGTGCTCCCCTGCACTACAGCTGCAGGCAGAGGCAAAGAGGCAGGGGCTGGGCAGCCCACTAGCAGCCCTCCATGCCATCACTGCATCCCTGAGCACGCCCCAGCAGCCACCCAGGACTCTCCCCTGCTCACTGTCACCACAGCAGTGCCTGCACCCGGGCAAAGCACCATAACTGCTGGAGAAGAACTTCCCAAGCCAAGAAAAGCTGGATCAGCCTTCTGCAGTGTTTACAGCTGTACCGCTTCTGTAAGCAGTGTGATAACCATGATACCACCTTCCCAACCCCCCTCTCCCCCCCCAACCCCCAAAAACAACAAATTATTCCCAGCTTATTGCAGCTTTCTCACTCCGACTGCTTGGACTCGTTCCCTTTTTGCAGCACCACTATCACCATCTCCTTGCTGGTGACGTGCCCAGCCACAACAGTGGTTTCTGCAGTGCAGGCCTGGCTTTTACTGAGCTAAGCACCACGCTGGGCTCGTACAGAAATGCCTTACCAAGAGCAATTATATATACAGAAAAGCCAAGAACCAGCCCTCCCTTGTCTTGTGTTCGCTTGCACAAGAGAGCATTCTATCAGCATTTGGATGAACATTTCAATAACCTCAGCTTTTGGAGCATACAGAGAGGAGCAAACCTACCCAAAGACAGCGTGAGAGGAAAGGCCTCATCTTATTTTTAACAGAGAAGGTTTATAAAACCCCTGAGACATCACTTGTGCCACCATTCCCTCTGCTACCACCCTCTAGAGGCCAAACCCTCAGAGACCAGTACAAGTTTTGGGACAGATGCTCAGCACAGCACAAATCACATCCAGATAATGAGCTTTCAAGTGAAAACCCCAGGCAGGCCCAGGCTGAGGAGCAGCTATACCCCTGGCCAACAGTGCTGTCGGTACCAGGACAGCCCCGTACCCACAGCAGGGCCCTGCCATGGAGTTCTGAGTTGAGATGCAAGCACGGGAAAATACAACAGTGAAAGTAGAAGAAAAAGCACTGGATTATTTTAAACAGTAGATGCTGCCTACCATTAGGTCTACGCCACAGCCATTTCACAGCCCTACTTCCTATCCAAATGTGTGTCTCTTGCTGCATCAATATTCATTGTCTAAACTTCTGGGTCTATTTTAGATAAATAAAGATCTCTGCAGCAAGGCCCTGATTTGAATACTTAGTATTTGACCTGCAAGCTCACAAGAGGAGTAAGCTGATGAGCACAGAATCATGGAGAAGGAAAGGAGACCTCTCCAGCAGAGCAGGATCTTCAGAGCACCAAGCAAACACGCAACACTGGCCAACAAAGGTTGGATGTCTGTATAAAATCTTACAGGAACAAATACTGCAGGATAAACACCTTGACTCATTTTAAAGTCTCGTTAATACCTCCTATAATACTAAGCAGTTGCTACCCACACCCCAAATTCATCATGCTTTACTGAATACACATGCGCACCCTTTGCAACAAGCACAAAAATTCTGCATTTACATTTCTGCAACTTCTAGTATCTCTTTCTTCCCCATAGGCCTGTACAGGAGATTGAAGTGACAAATTAGGGTCACCTTTCCCAATGCTTTGTCAGCAAATCAATTTGCAACGCCTTTCAGACAGAGTTCATACATAAATTAGGCAGTGTGCAATTGATTCACAGAAGAAACCCTGGAGCAGCGGAGTGAAACACCAATAAAATCTTACAATTAACTTGAGAAGTTGCCTTTTGTTCCATCCCAGTGGTCCTTTTATTATTCAGATGCAGAAAACATATCATCATACAGATGCTCCCTTGTACTAGATCCATATGAATATTTAAAATCGGTCCTTGAGAACTGAAACTAATTACATACAATGGAAAACGTGTACGGGAGAATTATATGCAGCACGATGGGCAGATTAAACCCTTGTGTTTCAACAGCAAAGTGTTTTATTTTGGAGGAGAGGAGAGGAGGGAGAAAAAAAAAACAAAAGCAAAAGTGTGCTCGGTCTGCATATTCAGAGAGAGTAGATAAGGAGAGCAGCACGTCTGCATGCTCGAGACTTCACTCATAATGCATCAAGACGACATTACACAAACAGGTGGCAACTTTATGGCTTAGAACTACTGAGCCCAGAAGGGCTTGAAAATCTTACGGGTTGGCTTCACAATACAAAAATAAATGAAGGAATGAATGAATGAAGGAATCTTGTCCTATCGCTGGTACCTGGGAGAGCAACGAGGCTAACCATGAACCTCCTCCTCCCCAGGCTCCCCATAAGATTTGTGCTCCACACCCTGCACAGCTTTGCTGCCCTTCTCCGGATGCGCTGTTCTCTGCTCCCATTAAGAAGTGATAACTCTGTGACTCAATGTCTCGTCCAGCAAATGCAGACCTCCAGGTGCAGCAGGGATGCAAGAAGGTCCCCCAGTGGTGCCCAGCAGGCTGGATGCAGCTCAGACCCGAACACTAACACTCTCCACCAACCAGCAGCGCTGACTGCCAAATGAGATGCATAAGGAACCGTGACACAGCCAATGGAGCAAGCTGTGCCAGATGTTGAACTTGTGATCCAGACAATTCCACTAACACCTGCTTTGTGACTGCTGTCGTACCTTAACAAGGCAGCAGCGTGCACAGGGATTCATCCAACAGCTGTTGCTGTAGTTAGATGCTGGCTGGGCATGAAGCAAACCTGCTCCTCCAATTATTTACGTGAAAGACACAGCTGTAACAGGACAGACAGCCGCAATGGGGACAGGCAGTAGCTCGGGGTCCTCCAGCTCCCCTGTTCTAAGTCACAGCGATGGCTGGGCTGCTCCCTTGGCACTGGGGCAGCTGCAGGCAGCGTTCAGTATTTCTTTTTCCCTGCACCATTCCCTAAGATAGCAGATGTATTTACTTTATATAGCTTAATTTATGACAAATAGCAGCAGCCTCGATTTAAAAATCAGGCTTTGGGACATTAAACACATTTGAATTTCTCATCTGTTACTAAGTCTTCTGCCCGCTAATAGGCCATTTCTCCCACAGAGATCTTCCCCAATGCAAATATCTAGGGATGCTCAAGTTCTCTACAGACTAGGGCCTCAAAAAATAAACAGAACCATGCATCTATAATTCAAACTAAACTAGCAAACCTCTGAGATGTTTGAAATGTAAAACCCAAGACCCAAGCCTGCTTAGTTTGTGTGCTGCACTCAGGGATATAAGTACTGCAGTGCAGGAATCACTTCTCAGGGCAAGCTAAGGTTTCCTGGGGAAGGAAGGACATTACTCTTTGCTCTAGTCCTAAAAAGAAGAATTTGTATCACAAAAGAGGAACAAGAAATAAAAGTTAACTCAAGAGCAAAATACTACTGCAGAGTGGGAAAGCCACCAGGCAGACAGGGGCAGGAACATGCAGCTCTGCAATGCTGCAGCAGAAGGGCCCTGTGCTGCAGGAGCTTCTCCTCCTCCCTGCAATGTCATCACTGATGCAAAGCCCCAGTGCTGCATCACATTAACCCCTCCAAGCCCCCAGCTGACCCCCGTAGGGGCGGCTGCTGAGAAGCACCCAGGGCACTGCTGATGCAGCACCTCCCCTCTCTTGGGCGTATGGCCATGCAAGGAGATGGCACTGAACTGCAATGCATCAATGAGATTTCTCTGTTTATGCAGGTAACCCAGATGTGCAATTCAAGTAAGCATCACCACAACATTTCAATAGATTGTGCAATGCTTCAGCAAAGGGGCTGTGACTCTGCTTCCTGCACAGCAGCACCCATATCACGCAGCACTCGTTCACTAATTGCCTTTAGAAGATTCTCAGAGAGCAGCCAGGAGCAGCTTTCTGTCCTGTTAGCAAAGAGTCTGCATGATGGGGCTGGGAGACAGGCAGCTCAGAGAAGGGGCAAGACTTTGGGTCCAGAAATACCACGCTGTTAGGCACTCTTAAACATACACTGCTAATAAGTCCTCATGAGTTTTAAAATGAGTTTATTAAATACAATAATAAGCTTTAAGAGTACTCCCACCCAGCCCCATCTCAGCTTTACAGCCCTACAACACTTCAGTACTTGGTGGCATAGCGATAAGCCAGCCAGCACTGAGCTGTCTGACCCCAGTGCACTGACCCCAACCCTCTGCCACATAAAGCAGCCCACGAGGAAGCTGCTGCTGCACACCTGCCCTGGGTAGAGGTGCAGTGTCCTGTGCAAAGGGCAGGGTGGGGGAAGAAGTGAATTTATCTTCTGAACAGAATGAGGTTCTTTCCATTACCCTGCTAGGTGTTACTAAAAGAGAAACACAGCATCAAAACAAGGAAATGCCATCCAAACCTGCACCTTACACTGAGGTCCTATCTAAACAGCAAATACTACCCCAAAGCTGTTTCCCTAGTGATTCAGAAACCTGCTTCAGACATATCTCTTTGTGCTGCTGCTCACAAGGAGGGATGCAGGACATCCAGCAAGCCTATCTGCAGGACCAATCTGACCAGTGGATATAAGCTTACCACATTTTAACCAGCATTTAAAACATATTTTTAGGGAAAAACAGGCACCTGTGTTTCTGCTCTATGAGGCCATAAGCAGGACTAAGCACTGAGGTGGTGCAAAGCTCCTAAGGAGCCCTTTTCCAACAGCCCTAGGCCAGGGAGTTAAATCAGAAATTCACCCATATGCACAAAGGACAATTAGTGCCATTTCACATCCCCAGGTCTGCTGCTTCACTCACTCACTCAGTGTAAATTAAATACAGAGAAGACCACATAAACTGTGCGCAGCCTTACAGTGCAGCAAACACTGGGATCAGTGCCCCGTGCTGGGATGGACCCCTCAGGCACAGCACACATAGGTGGACAGCAGCAACCAAATGCTTACCTTTTCCTCTCCAATTTACTACCAGTGATGGGCTATTCCAGATGCAGGATGTCACTGTGTAGCAACATTTCTGCCCGAGGAGCACAGAACCACAGAATGGCCCAGGTTGGAAGGGACCTCAAGGATGATGAATCTCCAACCCTCCCGCCACAGGCAGGGCCACCAACCTCCCCATTTAATGCTAGACCAGGCTGCCCAAGGCCCCAACCAACCTGGCCTTGAACACCTCCAACACCCGGACGTGGAGTATGTCACATACAAAGACCAAATATCTTCAGCTTCATTAATTCAAAAAATTATTTACATTCTCACCTCTATGCCTCAATACGCTGACAAACTCCCAAGAGCCCATTTGTCTTCTACCATTCACCTGCCCCAAAGCTGCATGTTTCAGGCAGCAAGTTTAAGACTGGGGCCTTCATGCTAAAAAGAACCATACAGATAACTCTTCCTCCTTAACTTCTACCTAATGTCAGCTGGATTCCACTTTTTTCTTCCAAGCGGAAACATAAATTTCATTATTGGAACATTAATAAACTTCTCATTTCTTGACCTCTTCTGAACACCAATAATTCACTCTGAAAACAGAGACGACTTCCATCTGGGCTTATATATGCACAGACGTGCTAGTGGAAAAGAGCTCCCACAGCATGAAGCATGGACAGCTGGTTACTCCAAGCATCTTCCAGGTGCTCCCGTCCTTGGCTCTTGAAAAGCCAGATTTACACCTGTCCTTAGAAACAGCTTCCAGCAAACAGCATTGGGTCACCATCAGACCCAAAGCAGCTTCCCATACATCCCCACCTCCTCACACATCCCCACCTCCTTTCCATCCAAAAACACAGCAGCAGCAGCATCTGAGCATCCCACACACCAATTCCAACAGCCTCCGCCTCTTATCTGCAAGAACTTAAGCAGGCAGTAATTAATCAGAGACAAAGCAGAGCAGTAAAACACAAGCTACGCAGTGTGCTGTGAGTACTGGAGAACCACCTGAAGTCCATGATTTATTATGCAAGTAAACAGAAAGCTTTCCTTAAATAACTGCTGTTAACTGCCCTGTTTTTACTTTTTCTCCTTAAAGTGAAAGGACAAAATGTGTGTTCCCAGATATACGCCTCTACTCCACTAATCTGTACAGTGACAGATTAACTCCCACATAATTAGCGATAAGAGTTGAAGGAACGGCCTCAAGTTGCACCAAGGTAAGTTCAGGTCGGAAGAAACTTCCAACTTGAAGGAGAAACTTCTCCAAAAGAGCAGTCAGGTGCTGGAATGGACTGCCCAGGGAGTGGTGGAGTCACCAACCCAGAAGGTGTTCAAGAAACACATAGATGTTGTACTGAGGGACATGGTAGTGGGGAATACAGGTGGCAGGTGGATGGCTGGACTGGATGGTCTTGGAGGTCTTTTCCTACCTTGGTGACTCTATGATTCTATGACAGGATGCTCCATGACAAAGTTTCTGCACTGACCAGTCCTCTGCTCCTTTCAATTTGATCTTAAAAGAGGGGGAAAAAAAAACCAAACAAGATATCCTCGCTTCCAAGCTACAAAAGCAGGGGTACCTGCGAGCCTGCCAGCTGGCTTCCTCCTGCTGGACCCTGGCACCCCTCAGTCCACTCATTACAACTCTTCAAACCAAGATTCTATCACCCACCCCTAAAAGAAGGAGGAAAAAATATTCAGGAGCCTCCTGCTGCATTACTGGGACACAGAAAAGCCATGGCAGGGAACGCCTGAGCCACACAGGAGCAGAGCCCTCAGCCAGCACAGTGCATTTTCACGCTGCCATTCTGCAGAGGGAACGCAGCCACGCAGCGGTCAGTGCTCTGCCCCTCCTCGATTGCCACCACTTCCCCAAAACACTTCTCCTTTACGTGCCCTCCAAGAATGCTGGGTATGTGCTCTGTGGTGCCTACCAGGGTGCAGCCTCTTTAGCATGCCAGAGATGCAACTTGAAAACGTGAGAAAGCCAGGAAAAGACTTCACTCTTCACAGTATACAGAATTATCAATTGCACTCGTTAGCAGGAAAAAAATCATCTAAATTTCCTGACCTGGCACTTTAGAGCCTTAAGAAACATTTGAACTGATCCACACGGAAAATGTTCTCCTTTGAAATATAAAAGAAAGTGGTGAAAATGAGGTAGAACTGTTACAGAGCACTCCTTAAATTGGCTCTGTACCTACATGCCGCTACCCGTACGCTAACAGGAAAGACATTGATAAATTGCAAGAGAATTAAAGACGATAAAAAACTGTGTAATAAAGGAAGAGAAGTCCTTGCAAATTTTATCAGGTCCTGTAACCTCTAACATCACCAAAGCCCTCCTGAGGCCAAGCACTGCGATGAAGAAGGCTTTGATTTCAAGGCCTCCCTGTACCGCAATAGCTCTCGGATAAACATGTATGTAGGTCAGGGCTTCCCCGCGCTCTCCAACACACGTGCTGCTCACCCCAACTGCAGCAATATCTCTGCAGCTCTGGCACCTCACTCACTTTGTTGTTGATGTTGGCCTAAAGATTTCTACCGGGATCTTTCTGTCTTCGGTGCCACATAAAGAGCGGTCTATAATACAGAGATAAGTTTTCCGGTCAACTGTGGTGTTGATTACAAACTAATAACATTGCAACTTCTGTAGCAAGATTCTTTTTGAAGACCTTAAGGAAAAAATCACCAAGACTGCTCATCACTGCTTAAAAAATAGACATAAAAACGAGCACATATTTATGGGATTTCACAAACAAAATCTGCAGCATTAGGCGCCTGCAGCTTCACGGCTGTGCAAGTCCCACATTGCACTGCTTTAGCAAAAGCAGGCTGCGTCCTCATAAATATGCAAGATAACTGCAGAGCCTTCCCAAGACTTCAGTTGTCTGCATAGTCAGAGAAAACAACCTGGTTTAGGCCTTCTTCCAAAAATGGTATTAGTACGCTACGCTGACTTTTGCCCACTTAATGTTTCCTATTGCCATGACAGCGCACTGTGATGCATCCATAAAGGACAAAACTGTGTCAGAAGATGCAAGTCATCTGCAAGGCATACATCTACGAAGGAAAAGGTGAGGAAGAGCAATTATAAGCACTGACAGCGTGGCCAGCCTGTAGGTACCCACACACTTACCTTCATCTTTGCGTGCCTGCAATCCCGCAGCACTGCCGGACCACTCCATCCAAGAGATTTAAATAGCAATAATAATAAAAACAAAGGTGCTCCTGGGGGGGGCTCGAAGGTCTGCTGTGCAACAGCTGCTGCTGCAGCCTATAACTGCAGCTCTCACCCCCAGCTCCATAGCAGACACAGCGCACCGCACGCACCCCTTCTGCTGGCAGGCATTAAACACCGCTGAAGATCCCGATTTGATTTACGCAAAATGAGCACAACAAGCATTTGCATACGCACGTGGCCAAATTTTAAGTGACAGCCATTTCTGCAAGTGCTGCTGTTTTAGAAGGCTATGCCTAAAACACTAATGCACAATGCAGGACAGAAGCCAAGCTTGCACAATGCCAGCCATGCAAAGGCTGAACTCCAACAGCTGCAGATTTGAGTAGATAGGGGCACGTCCCCACCCTTCTTCAGGCCACCTCGTTGCCCACGAAGCCCAGCCCACAGCTCCCCAGCTTCAGTTCATCCTCACCACATTTCAGCAGTGCAGGAGAACAGTGTTAAGTATATAAAATGTATGCACAGCCTCCACAGCCACAAATTAGTTTCATCGCTGCCTACACACTCCGCAGTCACATTCACCACTTCAGAAACACGAACACAAATTGAGCTTTTCTTGCCCCAAACACAAGGAGAGAATTATAAATTAAATATCACCACTATAGTTAGAAAATAAGCTCTCTCTCCACTGTGGTTATAATTACGGAAGTGTCAAAACAGCTTGAGCTTCCTGGGATAAATAAGTATTATCTGCAGCAAAAACATTTCAGCAAGGCATATTCTCACCTACATTAACAGCTGGTGTAGGTTAAAACAACCCTTCCCATGAAAACCCTGTGTAAGCACACGGCATCAGCCCCAGCTCTCGTCCCTCAGCTGCTCCTCCAGTGCCCCTGGACACTCCTCAACCCATCCATTTCATACCATAAAGAACCCTTCAGGTTGGAAAAGCCCTCTGAGATCCCCAACCCACTCCCACCATGCCCACTGCCCATGTCCCTAAAATAGAACAAAGGGCTCATTAGGGTTGGAAAGACCTCTCAGATTCCCCAGCCCACCCTCACCACGCCCACTGCCCAGGTCCCTCAGTGCCACATCTCCACTGCTCTTGAACACCTCCAGGGATGGCAATCCCACCACCTCCTAGCTCCCCATGCTGCCAGCCCCAGTGAATCCAGAGAAGTGGGTGGGTGTGCAATGGCCCCCTTCGATCTGACAGGTTTACAGCTGACTTTTTATTTTCCTTCCTGGGTATTTACATCCTGTTGGCTCCGAATGCTGAGCAGCAAGATGTGCACACCTATCCCCACGAGGGAGGCCCAGATCCTTCTTCTGGGTGCACACCTGTGACGTGCAGTGTGCCATTTGTTCCTTCAATCAGAACTACAGCGATCAGAGATAACTCCCAGCATCTTAGCTAAGCCACCATTCCAAGCAACATTTATCACTTTGAGTCCTTCACTATTTATCAAAAGGATTCGCAGCTCAAACACACAAACAAAAATCAATCCCAAAGAAATTAAACAGAATCCCAAATGTAACAGCTGCAGAATGTAGAGCACTAAAGACGTGAATCTCAACGTGAGTTACTTGGGCTTTATCACGGCCACGGAACAAGCAGGATGCGTACGTGTCATACATGGATCTCACAGCACACTTCTGTGCCTCAGTTCTTCACAAAAATGAAAACTACACGCAAAACAAGCAGCGTTTATATACAAATAACTGTCAAAGAACACAGCCGTGAGGCAGGAACTGCCATTTCTAAGATTTTCAGCTCTTTTCCTTCTCTTTATATACTCCTATCACCTCTCATACCTTTAATCAACATGAAACATACTGCTCATCTGAAGGCAAGCTGAATCCAGCAGTAGGGGAGGCATCACCCACATCAGACAAGCATGGCACCAAGGCAATCCATCAGGCAGTGCTCAGAGCAGAGCAGGAGACTCTAATACAGTCCTTAATTGTACCCTTACCTTAACTGTGACCACACGTAAACTTTTTAGCTATTTTTTTTATGTGAATAACTTGATAAAATTGGCAGGTGTCTTCATTTTGGAACGTTATCTGCTGGAATGCAATTAGACATACCCCAAAGCAGGCGTTGCCTACGTGCAACAGGTACTTAATGGAAGCCTTTGCTTTCCACATGCATGCTTATGGCAATGGAAGTGGTAAGCCTGTAATACTTTTCTGCTCTGCTCTTGTTAACCAAGGGATTACAATCCATTCACATCGCTGTTTTCCCAGCCACTTAAGCTAGAACAGCCAATTCATATTTATTGAAATTCTTCAAGCCAACTCAGCAAAGCCCTTGAAATTTAAGCCAGCAGCATTTAAAATAGCTTTAAGCATGAGTTGGGGCTGTTTTAGATGCGTGTTTAATATAGGCTCATCAGTAATACGATAATCCGGAATACTTAGGAGGACTTAGTGGCAAATTCGCAGAGCATTCTCTCCAATATGTCCAAAAAGATCTAAAAATGTTCCATTTTGATGTTAACTCAGGAACTGCTCTTTGAAAAAAACACAGCTTCAAACACTCGAGTGAAGTCTGAAACGCACCTCTAACACGCTTGTTAAACGCCCTTGGAGCCCTGAGCAGATGCAGCGCAACCCAAGATCACAGCAATCATTAGGTAACTCTCCTTTACAAGTGCAGACTGAGGTTCTTCTCTATCCCTTAACGACAGGGAGCTACACAGGACTGCATACAGCAACACCAGGTAGGGTTCAGCTGTACTGACTCTGGACAAGAAAACAGAACTTTTGATCTGCTTACATACTGGGGAACAGCCAAGGCTGAACCTCTGCAGCTGTACGACATCCACAGGTTACGCAGCACTCAGTCAAACCACAGCACAGCAAACCTGGAACACACAGCTCTCTACTTTCAGGTATCCATTGCCAGCATGCATTTGGAGCAACTGTTTGCTTTGCAATTCAGGCAACTTAACCCCTGGTTCTGATATCACAGTAGTGATGAGAATATTTAAAATAACATGTTTGGCTGAAATGATGTATAGATAATACTCTGTAATATCTGTACAGTTAGAAAAGCCATCCCCATTCTCAGGAAGGAAATGGAGCTAACCCAACCAAGCGCAATATTTCTTCCATGCACAAACAGAGGAAAGCCACTGCAGTCCTCAAAAGTCAACAGCGGGAGGAAAGGAGGAGAGATCAGCTCTCCATGGCAAACTCCAAGTTCTCCACCTGAGGGAAGACAGATATACTGGACCAAAATACATCCCCCAAAACAAACAATGCTGGGATTGCAGGTACAAAAAGACGTTATTATGTCTTTTCCAAATAAAAATTGTTCACATCTTCCTGAATTCCTAGTTAATCTTGGAAATTGGATTTACACACTACAGTAGAAGTGCAGAAGATGTAGAAGGTAAAAATATTTCAGTAAGCTCCCTCCAACTCTAAAGTTCCTATGAGAAGTTTTCTCATAGTTGAGTGTCCACAGCTACAATTTAAAACTGCTTCATATTTACTTCTAAATACCTTAAGTGTGAGCAGGACGCCACATGGAATCATAGAATGGCTTGGGTTGGAAGGGATCTCAAGGATCATCAAGGTCCAACCCCCTGCTGCATGCAGGGCCACCAACCTCCATATCTAATACCAGACCAGGCTGCCCAGGGCCCCATCCAACCTGGCCTCAAACACCTCCAGGGGCATCCACAGCCTCTCTGGGCAGCAGGTCTTTGAATTAGATATAAAGGGGATTGGGAAAGGGTAACAATCCTGCATTGCAGGTGTGAAGTTTAGTACCTCTGTACTTAGGAAATGCTTAATCAGGAAACTTGGGCTTCCTTTAAGAACCTCAATATTGACAGATTTAGGCTTTCAACCAAAAACACTCCAGTAGCCTTCATAAAGCCAGAGATACCTTCAAACACCAGCAACTCAGAGAAGCAGTGCTATGATTTGAAGAAAAAAAAAATCACTTTTAAAAGAGTAAAATTTCCAAATTAAAACACTTAAGACTTATTTCATCATAGATAAGTTGAACACAGTCGTCATATATCACAGCCTGAAGATCCACTGCCACAGCCAGCAGCCTGAATATGGCCAACTCATTGAGAATCGTACACGGAAAAATCACTCATCTTCCCTTCAACCAGTGCTTAATAAGGCAGCTGTCTCAAACCAGATCAAGGAGACAAGCAGCACTGGATGCCAACCAGAGCCACTGACAGCACGGACACTTGGCTCCCTGCTGGTGGAGACTGACGAGCTAACCCAGCTTTTAATTGGAAATGGTAAGGCTGCTTTGAAATTCCACATTTTGCATTTAGTGCTTCAGCAAAAGCTGAGTAAAACAGGCGTTATTAAAATGCCATATGTAATATCATATGGTATTTTCTTAAATAGTTCGCTTTCTTAGCTAAAGAGGACATGGAATGTAAATCCAATGCAAAACACGCTCTGACTTAACAGCACACTGCTTTTCTAATTATCAAATTTACATTTTTTATTTACATCTTTTTAAAGGTTTTTTCAATAGTTTTAATAATTCAGTAACTTCCTGACATACCACTGATACAGCAGATTCTGTGCATAAAGAAGCACAGTGAACCGATGCCCTGAGGAACAGCAGAGGAGCTCAGAATTAAGAACACGTTTCTCACTTAAGAAAATGCATGGATGAATGGCCACTTCTTCCAGTGTCTTAAAATAAGAACAAAAGACTGCAAGTCAAACTTCCATTATGCAATTCAAGGTGTTTGGTTGGTTTTTTGCATGTCCTTAGAATCACAGAATCACCACGGTTGGAAAAGACCTCCAAGATCATCCAGTCCGACCGTCCACCTAGCACCAACATTCCCCACTAACCCATGTCCCTCAGTACAACATCTACGTGTTCCCTGAACACCTCCAGGGTTGGTGACTCCACCACTCCCTGGGCAGTGCCCCACTACTTTTATGGAAAAGAGATTTTTCCTAATGCCCAACCTGAACCTCCCCTGGTGCAACTCAAAGCCTTACACACACTCAAATGGGTCAATGTACAGAACTGAAGATCGGAGCAGAATTTTTATACCTTTCAATCTTGCACTTAATAGCTTTGTAAATGTAACCAATGCTGCATTCCTTCTGTATTTTGTTGGTTTTATCATCACTGGGCCATCAGTGCAGAACCATACGCACCTTTTCAAAAGTATGAGAGAAATGGCCACTGTCACTGGGTATTAGTGACAAGAAACTTTCAGCTATTAATCAGATAGATATTACTAATAATTCTTGGCTGCTGCTAGACTTGAGCTCTCAGGCTTTCCCAGCAAGGGCCCGTATTTCCCTTGGTTGCCATAGAGCTCTCCCAGCAGAGCTCTAGAAGACACAGCTGGGCCATAGCACGAACCTGTGCCTCCCAGGCAGCAGCTGTCCCACAGCAGCAAGCCATGCTCTGGGCAGCAGCGATGCTGAGCAGCAGCCTCTGACCTTGCAGCAAAGAGCAGTGAGAGCTCTGGTCAGATAGGAACAACTTCATAAACCTCCAAACAGATGAAACGAAAATGCCTTTATTTGTTAGCCTTCAGTTTCCAACCTGAAAGGTGCTTCATCCCGTGTTGAAGTGGGGTAGAACATGGGCTGATTCACTGCTGCTCCCCCTGTACTCAGCTCTGGTGAGGCCGCACCTTGAGTACTGTGTCCAGTTCTGGGCCCCTCACTGCAAGAAAGACATTGAGGCCCTGGAGCGTGTTCAAAGAAGGGCAACAAAGCTGGTGAGGGGTCTGGAGCACAGGCCTTATGAGGAGCGGCTGAGGGAGCTGGGATTGTTCAGTCTGGAGAAGAGGAGGCTCAGGGGAGACCTTATTGCTCTCTATAACTACCTGAAGGGAGGTTGTAGTGAGCTGGGGGTCGGCCTCTTCTCTCGTGTAACTGGTGATAGGACTAGAGGGAATGGTTTCAAGCTGTGCCAGGGAAGATTCAGGCTGGATATTAGGAAATACTACTTCTCTGAAAGAGTGGTCAGGCACTGGAATGGGCTGCCCAGGGAGGTGGTGGAGTCACCGACCCTGGAGGTGTTCAAGGAACGTTTGGATGTTGTGTTGAGGGATATGGTTTAGCATGTACTATTGATGATAGGTGGATGGTTGGACTGGATGATCTTATAGGTCTTTTCCAACCTTAGTGATTCTGTGATTCTATGCTCTTCAATGGCAATGCTAAGCAAGGGCAGTGGAGTGCAGGTACCCGAAGGTCGCATCGCTGCATCCCCACCACAGCATCTCCCAAGCACTCACACCAGCTCAGCAGACATTTTACTAAGTGAAAGAAAATCAGAATGACAACTTCTCCAGTATCTCCTGAAGATGTATAAATGTGTAAGTATGTCCTGGCACATAAGCCAAAAGAATTCAAAATAATAATTGTAAAAAGCAACAAAAAGCCCCCAACAAGCTGTGTTTTCATTTTGTTCCTTCCCTTTCACAACAATGCGAAGCCATATGATACCAACAGAGTGATCCAGAGAATAATTAACCATCTTAAACATGATTACATATTCCTAATGAACTGTTTTGCACATGCAGCTCTCTGCAGCAACATGTCCCTTCCATCAATCTGCCACCCAACAGCCAAACGGACAGCAGACACCCTTTGGATACAAATGCGATGGGAGCTAAGCAGACAAAGAATAAGAATGAAGAAAGCTGCTTCCCTTCCATTACTGCTCATACTTTAAAGAAAAATAGAGGTCAAAGCAATTTAGCTGAAGCTGGCTGAAGCTGCGTATCGTGGTTATCCAGCAAACCTTGCACTGGCAGGCAATGAGAAGAGTGAAGATTTCTGACAGGAATCCCAACTAAATAAGGTATTAATGCTGAAAAAGCAATAATCAAGGTTCAAAGCTTTTCAAAACACACTTTTTCTTGAGTTCAGGGCAACCAGAAGCATTTCAGTGACAGTGCACAAGGCACAGAAGACGGGAGCTGACCATCTGCTGGAGGATGCTCCCTTTCCACCCAAACAGGAACTGTGCTGCCAGTACCTGCTGAGACAGACACCCATCTGACCTTCCAGTCACGGGGTACAACATATGGCAATGGGGAAAAAACTATAAAAACCTAACAAAAGCCATGAAAGGAGCTAAAGGAAAAGGAATCACCGGCACGGAAACGAAGCGAATGCTGAGTCAGCCCAAGGGAAGGCTCTGGGGCCGCTGCCCCTCTGCCAGCACACAGCAGCCAGCTGGAAATCGTTGAGGTTTCCACCTGCAAGCCAAGCTGACAGCAAACACACGCTCCAACACTGCCAACCCTGACACTTAAAGCCCAGAGAGCTATTTTCTGATAGCTGAAATATCTTTGCTAGCTGCTTTTGCCCTTCAAGGGAAGCTCTTGCTTTCCACAGTTCATGACACTTCTTCCTTCCTTTTGCTACAGTCCCTTTTTTGCCTGATCATAACAACCACCACCTCACTGGTTTCAAATATGGTTTGAAGAGACTGAGCTAAAGCAATGAGAAAAACTAATTTCCAACATATGTGAACAAGGGAATGAAAAACAGGCACAGGGTGGGAGTAGATGGTTTCTAAGATGCAGCCACAACCACACACAGTTCAGCAAAAACACGAGGACACACCAAAGGAAAAGCTCAGCACAGAACCCAGGGCAGCTCTGCTCCCTCTTACAGCTCCCCCGGGACCTCTGGGTCCCCCACTCCACAGGACCTAAGTCAGTGCCCAAACCAACTTGAGAGAAAAACAACCAAATGTGCAGGAACTTCCCATGGCAGCCTTAGCAGATGAGGGCAAAGGGCTACCCTTTGCCATTATTTAGTCACGAATACAGTCCTCCTAAGTCCTTCTTTTTCTAGAGGAGACAAGAGGTCGGTAGGGGCTGAGCTTCAATCAAAAAAAACTGCAGCATAGCATTTAATTAGCAGATAATTTCAAGCAGTGAATTTCAAGCAGTAAAGTAAGGATGAAAGCATCGCTTGAGACGGAAGGAAGAGGAACTGGCAGATGCCTGGTAGCTGAGAAAACACGATGAGAAATAAATCAAGAGGTGCTGAGGTGTCTCCAAAGCAGAAGTGGAGGCTTGCAGTCGGGACGGCAAAGCTTCCCAGAACACCAACTGCAATGCACTGGGACATGAAACCCCATCGCTTCCCAGCCTGCAAGGAGACCTTGCTGCGTGCACTTAACTTGCCCAGATGTTCCTATTAGCACAACCCCTTCTTCTCAGATATAGGCAATGTTAATTACCAGCAAAGTGTGCAAACACACAACAATTTGAGCTGGTATCAATCATGGAATCACAGAATTGCAGGGGCTGGAATTGACCTCAAGAGATCATTGAGTCCAACCACAGTGTGGCAAGAGGCCACCATACAACCTGGTGCAAAACCCAGCTACTGCTTTCCTATAGGTTGCCTGATCAAGCTGGGATTTTGCTGTCCTCAGTCCTGCTGTCTACAAACAGCCAACCCAAACATTTGGTGTCAACAGCAGTATGCATTCAGTCATTTATTCTGCAGAGTAAAGTGATGTTTTATTACTTAGCATGTTTTAAATCTGTAATTCCAGCTGGCTTTACTATTGATACGATATAGAATCACAATCACAGAATCATAAAAAGGCCTGGGTTGAAAAGGATCGTAATGATCATCTGGTTTCAATCCCCTGCTATGGGCAGGGTATCCAACCAACAGACCAGGCTGCCCAGAGCCACATCCAGCCTGGCCTTGAATAACTCCAGGGATGGGGCATCCGCATGTATGTGGGTTTTAAACCCCTGACAAGGCACTGAACATCCACTGCCAGCCAGCGTTCCAATTTTTATAAATTCCTTTCAAGAAGTGATGTTTTTAAAAACTGCTACGCTCAAACACACTTACTAAGGAACAGAAGAAAAGGACTTGTCCATGATTAATAGTACAATAACTGTAATAACACAGAACGTACTCTTGGGATACATTTATCACAAGCAAGTGCTTCTCTGAGTACTTACAGCAGAATTTGCTGTAGCTCACAAAAACATGGCTTTGTAAGGATTTCTTAAAGCACTTACTTCTCTTCCTTACACTCCAAGATAAAGAAATGTTTTTCTTTAAGGAAAGGGATAAAACAAAAGTCATTGTGTTTTCCCATCAATCCTTGACAGCTGTCTATAAAAGACAGCACGTGCAGAATATACTAACAGCAGTCTGGTTTGGAACCTTCTTGGTGTGAAACGCACAGCAAATCGGAGATATGACCATTATGTTTTGAGATGTTGGGCTATTTCATCCACAAATACATTCTGGGGGAAAATGCCTGCTGGTCAAATCCGGGTCGTTACTATGGGAATAACATTTGGGACTGAAACTGTATCCTGGACCTATGATCAAAGAGAGTTGTATTTCTATTCTGGAAATAAAAAAGTTTATTAATTTAAAAATAAGAATCCAGCACAGGGACAGGACACTCAGTTCCCAGTCTGCAAGCTTTATTTCCACAAACACAGGAGCAGAAAACAGCAAGAGCAGCACCTGCAACCCAGCATGGGGGAACGGGTGGTGGGCACACGCTCCCCTTCATAGGATCATAAGATGGCTTGGGTTGGAAGGGACCTCAAGGATCATGCATCTCCAAACACCCCGCCACAGGCAGGGCCACCAACCTCCACATTTCATACCAGCCCAGGCTGCCCAGAGCCCCGTCCAACCTGGCCTTGAACACCTCCAGGGATGGATGGGGCATCCACAGCCTCTCTGGGCAGCTGTTCCAGCACCTCACCACTCTCATAGTAAGGAACTTCCCCCTGATATCAAACCTCAGTCTTCCCTCCTTCAACTTCAAACCATTTCCCCTTGGCAGCACCCACTGAAATAATAGCATAGGGAAGTTCTTTCCATGCCAAAACCCACTGTTTTCTGAAGGACAGGAATTATTTTTATTATTATTATTATTATTTTTTAAGATTCCTTTCTTTTCTGCCCCAATGTTTATTATGGCAATCTCTGAAGAAAGAAGCCTACCAAAGCCGTCTGCTGGGTGCAGAACCATCCCGCATCCCCAAGGCTAGGTGGCCAGCTCCTCCTTACACATTCAATTCCCCTTCCTTCACACAGCCCATGAAATGAAGCATGGAGAAGAAGATGAAGCTTCCACAGGAAGCCTCATTTCATAAGGATCAAGATGGGTTTATATGGATCGGAGTGGTGTGCTCCCATTACTTCTGACATAAAAAAAGAGACCGCCAGGATGACACAGCTAATTAAACAGCTACTTTTTAATAAGGCAACTATAAAACCTGCAGATGAGCTGAGATTCCCTAAGGCTACAGAAACATAAACACTTAAATTAAGTCTGTCAGATACAGAACGACCCCAAAATTACCGAAATGACACTCCTAGCTTCAGAGATGAAACAACAGCGGTCGACCTTTCTTCTTTTTATAACACTTTCTGATGAAACAGGTTTAAAATAGCACGTCAGAAACCTTCAGTATGAAAGCAGTACCATTTACACACACTCTGGTGCTAATATATTACTTGATTTTTTTCTTATTCTAATTTCCAACTTGCATTTTGAGTAATTTGTTACACCAAGGTAACGAATGGGAGGCACACAACATCCGTACTTCCCTTCTGAAGTCCCAAAGAGTGCACAGATCTGCAAACACATACACTGCCTAGATTACAAACTTGATTTTTTTTTAATCTTCCTTTTATTTACCTGTTTTGCAGCCAACGCAGAACCACTCGAGAGCCACCACTGCTGCCCCATGGGATCCATATTGCCAGATCTCCTGAACGCTACTGTGTGCGAAGCTCTTCTCTCCAAATAAACCAGCCAAGGGAAGGGTGAGCTTTTTTATAGGCAGTATGTTTGTGTAGCCCCACCCTGGCCTTGGAAATTTGTCTTCTGAATATTTGGCTTGCAGCTGTAGCATGTGATAACTGCTCATCCCAGGGATTCAACGGAACAACCCGAGAGGTTGTGGCCATGCTAAACCATTAACATTTTCCTCCTGTGACTGGAAAAGGGAATTCCAGGCAGACTGAACACTGGCTAAAGGTACAACAGACTGAAATCACCTCTTTCTTCAGCAAAGCAGCCCTACTGAGAGCCTAGGAATGAGCACACAGTTCTATACTGGGAAACAATGAGCTGGACTAGACGATCCACATGGGTCCTTTCCACCTGGGACGTTCTCTGATTCCACTAATCCAACAAAGGACATCTACTTGTGATAGAAGGAAATGAAATATTCAGTATCCAGTCCTTGCCACATCCCACCCTACTTACAGTCATACAGAGAAAGGAAGGGGAAGCTGCAGAATTGTTCCCAACTCCTCTTCCCTTTTGAGACATTGAGGCCCTGGAGCGTGTTCAAAGAAGGGCAACAAAGTTGGTGAGGGGTCTGGAGCACAGGCCTTATGAGGAGCGGCTGAAGGAGCTGGGATTGTTCAGTCTGGAGAAGAGGAGGCTCAGAGGAGACCTTATTGCTCTCTATAACTACCTGAAGGGAGGTTGTAGTGAGCTGGGGGGCAGCCTCTTCTCTCGTGTAACCAGTGATAGGACAAGAGGGAATGGTTTCAAGCTGCGTCAGGGGAGATTCAGGCTGGATGTTAGGAAATACTACTGCTCCAAAAGAGTGGTCAGGCACTGGAATGGGCTGCCCAGAGAGGTGGTGGAGTCACCGGCCATGGAGGTGTTCAAGGAACGTTTGGACGCTGTGTTGAGTGACATGATTTAGTGAGAACTGTTGGCGATGGGTGGATGGTTGGACTGGATGATCTTGTAGGTCTTCTCCAACCTTGGTGATTCTATGATTCCCTGTACCACTGCCCAGTGCTATGGGGATACCTGGCTTGGACACAACTCCCTCACACTGGGATAGCAACTGCTCACATTGCTCATGTGTCCCCTTCCTTCCTCTCCAAAAATTATAATAGTAATGAACTGGGGTTCCTGCAATTCACCCGCTTGAGTTTAAATTCAAAATTCTGCCCCCAGCAGCTTTATTTTTTCCATACACGTAGGAAACAACTCATTTGGAGGAAAGAGGATGGAAATGTTATACTTGAAAAAGACAGAGCAGCTGAACCTCTGCGTGTCTGAGACATAACTACCAGCCTGTCCCTATTTCACACACTCTTCAACAGCAAATTACTGGGGTTATACACACAGCACTCTGCAGTCATGGAACCAGGCTACGTTTATGAGCAGCTCTGCAGATGTGTCTGAAGCACATCCCTTTCTTTCCTATCACATTAGACATTCAGTACAGCAACCTGCCCTGTGGCATGCATATTTTGTGCTTATGATCTTATTTTCCAGCTGAAGTCATTAATGTACAACTTAGTGCAAGTTAGCCGTCTCGTAAGACATATTTTATCCTTATCAGAAGTAGCACCAGGGCAATTCTCAAAAGAAATCATACACTGAATTCTTCTCCCTTATATTCAAATACGTCACATAAATTTCCTGCAAGGTCACCAAAGAACCACAGTCATTGGATGGAGAAAACAGACAGAACAATGGGGTTGTAACTCACTTCCAGGCTCCAGCTGGTTTTGCACCCATTTCACTCTTATTTTTTTTCTCTGCATCATAGGAATAAGCTATGTAAAGACTTAAAATAATATTTTAAAAAAGAGTTTATAAATCTAATTATCAAGAAACATGATGGAAACTAAACTTGGGTCAATTTCTGGATACTTCCCATGCTTGCCTTGCCATTTCTACTCTGCCAAAAAATACTTTCCTGACAAAACCCAACATACGCAGACAAAAGGCAATGGCTTCCAAGGGACTTTTTTTCCACAGGCTGAGTAGGTCAACTCAGAAGGAAAGAGAAAGCGTATCTGTGGGAGAGCAAATAAAGTTATAAACATCCTATGAAACAGAACCCTACCACGTCTGAAAACAAGGTATCAGTCATCCCCAAAACTGCCATGAAAGCTTTGAATCTGCATGGAAGCATGCATGAAGCAGTAAGCCCAACTCCCCCCTTCTCTGGGTCTTGTGGATGCCATGACTCAGTCAGGTCGCTGATCCCAAAGTCTTGCTGCTCATTGCAGATTCAACAGCAGAATGGTGCTGGCTCTGGCAATGCAGGTATGACCACAGCAGGGTCGACAGAGCTACACAAAATCCTGAGATATGCTCACGAGTTCTGTTTTATGAGAAGTCTTCACTGTTTCACTGATTGACGTCCTATAACTTCGTTCTCTCTCACACACACAGATACAAAGAGAGCTTTGATTCTTCCAAGGAACCAACTAAAGGCTTCAACTAAAAACAAAAACAGATCAACTTAAGCATCTTCCTTCAAAAAAAAATAATTCCTATTCCACAGTATGCTAATTAATATAACAGAACCAATATTTTCATATCAAGATGAAGAACCATTCATTTCCAGCATTTTTCTAAAGAGCAGATCAATTTAAGATGCAATTACCACCAGCGCAATTATCTGGCAATTTGCTCACTAAATGACTTCCCAACACGCTTTACCTAGATAAGGCAGTGCCTCCTTTAAGTCACTTTGAGCTGCTGAAAGATGAACCTGCAGGGAATGTTTTCCAAAGGACGTACATCTTGATTCCTCAACAACAAAGCAAAACTCCCACTTCAAGGAGTAACATACAGGCACACAAAACATACAGATCAGTGGGATGGGATTTTTTCCTCCTCAATGCATAAGCAGCAACCAGAATGCATACTGCAATGGAAAACACGTCCAAAGGATCTTCTTAGAGAAGTATACAACTGAAGTTCCTGACTACCTCATGCTTTCAAGCACGGCCATTCAGTTCTTCCCTTCAGTTTTACTTCTGCCCTTCAGTTTTTCTGCTTTAACTACTTACTGGTTTCGCAGAGGTGTTTCACATGGAGCTGTGCTGGTATCTGGGCAACGTAATTAAAAGGAATTCTTCGATGATCTGGAAAAAGGACAAACAGGGAGGTGACAAAGCCTGTAGATTTCAAGTTTTGTCAAACTTAACATTTCCTGATCAGAACCGAGGAAAGATGATGCAACCCAATCATGTTCAATGCAAGCTGGTAAAACACACAGAACGCAACCTGTACACCCAGCCAGCCATCTCCAAACTGACCAGGTAGAAAAGAGCTCACAGAGATTCTGTGATCTCGCTGCCCCTGAAACAGGCAGCAGAGAACTCGAGCCTCAGGAGAAAGCCTGGAAGAATCAAAGCTGTGAGCCCTCCTGGACCCCCAAAACAGCAGCTCTTGGCTCAGATCTGGGGGCCAACTCACAGCGCCCGGGGCACTGAACATAATTATCTGCCTGTTTCCACACAGTTTCCCAATCTCCTCCTTCTATTAATATCTAAACCCACATAAATCCTGCTGACACTTGAAGCTTGCAGAGCTTCCTCCTGTTCTGCAGAGGGAAACCCTTCTCTGCTTCAACTGAAGAAAGACGTTCATGATCCACGACTTTTAACTGTTTGTGACTTTTAATTAGTGCATCCTCATTCAGATATGCAAAATACAGTACATCTACTTTTGTGGTTTCAGAAACATAAGACAAACCGTACCAGCCTGACCAAAGCCAACCACTTATCTTTCAGTACAGAAAATCTGAAACAGTGCAGAATTACGTGTTAGCTGTGACAGACGCATCTTACTTCATTTACAAACCGGTCCTGGTTTAACGGGGGTAGGAACAGCACTATTTTATTAATACAAATAGTATCAAATGGAATGGATCAAGATAAGCTCCTTCCAGAGAACAGGATGGGATGACTGACCAGCATTCTCATGTGTCATCACTGAAATACAGATTCACTTCTCCATTTATTTAAATAATTGTCAACTACAGACTGCCCTGATGCCTTTACCAAATAATGATCAGATCTGCATTACAGGAAAACCCCCTTTCCAGGGGTACACAGCGCTCTCATTTTGCCCTCCAGACTGCTACAAGATGGGTATTTTGATCATCACATGAACACAAAATCTTTCTTTCCTCTGAACCAGTAGAATTGGTTTTGATTTCCAGAAGTACACCAGCTGACAGCACAGCTTAAAATAGAAGCATAGCAGTACATCCAATCCATGAAAATTAATTTAAAATAATGCATTTCTATATGAAGAGAAAGTTTTAAAGCCACGCATTCCCACAGAACAGCACTCACATCTGCAGTGATAAGCTGAACTACTCCGTCAGTACAAACTCTGCCCATAAATGATACACATTCTCTTAGAGTGGTCACAACTATCAGCAATAACAGACCTCAGTGGGACAGGCACTGGTGGCTCTCCAACCAGGGGATGCTGCAGCCTGGCAGGCCCCCTGCTCCATGCTGCATCCACTCTCACGGGGGATTTTACTCACACCATACAACCAGCTGCAATTTCTCTTGCTGCAACTTGTCTCTGCACTGGACAAGCCTGGCCTGCTCTCCTCTACTGCTGCCCTATAGGCACCTGAAGGCACCTCAGCCCAACCCTGCAGCCACCTGTCTCTGCTCCAGCCTTTCCTCCACGCCCTCACACTTGGCATTAGCCGACACCAGGAGGTTCCCCAAGACCCTCCATGCCCTGCACAGCAGCCCTGCCCTCCCAGCCGGGCCATCTGCCAACCTGCTGAGCTTGCACTTCACCCCATCAGCCAGGACACCACAGGGAGGCTGCACGTAAACCCACAGCTGAGTGTCATGCAGCAGAAAGTGACGTACACAGAACTTTGCTCTCCTGCTTGTTCAGATTAAATGAGGAACAGCTGCTGTGCAAATGTGATTTCAGCACTTGCTTTCTGATAGAGTGGCAGCAGTCATTTCATTCTGATGCCATGTGGCTGCAATGATAAGAAGATGCTATCACACAAAAGCCTGAATGATCTCCTGAAAGGCCCGGCCTCCTCCAGACGTGCAGAGCATGCCAAGTTCCACTACCTGCCTTCCACGAGCTTCCACAGATGTTAACTTATTTGGTAGTTTTCTTCATGACAGAATAAATAGTTTTTCTAAGGGTCCTGGCCAACATAAACAGGAAAAAGCTCTGCGTTCAAAGGTCAGGCTGTGCATGCCTTCTGTGTTTTTGATGTACAGAGGATGTTTGTGAGGATGTTTTGGATGTATACAGAATACAAAATCAGGACACTGCCTAACATCCAACTCTACCGCATCTTAAAAAACCAGCAGAACTGCTTCTTGATGAGTATGAAATGCTTTAAGAGCAGCATTTATTTTAGCAGACCTCAATTGCCAGCATTTTGACCATTTGCCACAAGCACTCAAGAAAGACAAACTCACAAATGTCACTGCATCTCAATTCAGTAGGAGCACAAGCAGCTCAACACAGGCATTTGCTGACAGCTGTGCAAGCGCACCCACCCCAACATGCTGTTTCCTCTCCCTGCACTTCTGGATGTGCCAACCACCAGACCAGGCTGCCCAGAGCCACATCCAGCCTGGCCTTGAATGCCTCCAAGGATGGGGCATCCACAACCTCCTTGGGCAACCTGTTCCAGTGCATCACCACCCTCTGTGTGAATTCTGCCTATACCTTTTGTCCTGAAGCAGCACATGAAAACGTTACAGTTCATCTCTTCATTCCAGCTTCCAGCCCTGTGACCTCCCTGCAGCCAAAGCAAGAAGGGCTCATTCTAATTTCAAACAAGAGCAACAATCTGCACATTTACGTAACTCCATTCAGTCCTTTCTCTAGCATCTGTGCCTCAGCGGAACAATGAAACATAGTAGATGCAATAGAGATGGCAGGCAAAGTCCCTTAAAACACACAATTCGTATGGTTTCACCCTAAATGCACAAGCTGGCACTAAGTCCATCACCTTAACATCCCCAAGTTTCACAAGGAATCACCCTGCAGCATGTTTCTCGGCCTCAGATGAATGCAGTCCCAAAGAAGTCATTTGTTATAATCTGTTTACAGTGCAACAGAGCACAGCAGTTTCGCAAGACAGCCACAACCACCTTTCGTAATTCAGTCAGATGTCTTACTCAAGGTTAAACCGAGTCAACTAAAGACTAGAAATAAAGAAATGAAAGGCTTTTTTGACCTTTACTTGACAGCTTTCCTATTGCCTAACCTATGTTTGTAGGAACCCAAGGAGCCTCAGGCCCACCTTAGTGAAAATCAGCCAATCCCTGTCTAAAAGAAAAGGTTCAGCCACCAGAAATTGGCTGTCCCATAAAAAAAAAAGAGGGAGAGCAGGACTCATACCTGCCCTCAGGAGGCACCTCCCCTTATGATGACTTTCACCACTGCTTCCCCAAATAGCAGACTTCACACCTTCAGTCACTTGTACTGACCAGTAAAAGCGGTTCTATCAGAAAACAACATGAAGGCTTCAGGGTTTTGACTGCAGAGCAACAGAAGGATAAGAGGTTTGGGAAATAATGGTGGACAAAACGCAAACAACAACAAAAAAGCCCATAATCATCAAATCACTCAACTGTCAAGAAGGGAAATCCTGGAAGCCAAAGTGCTCTGGTCACTGGGATCACTCCGTCCTCACCATGCAACTGTGGCCTCCAACAGCAGTGCCTCTGCCACATCCGGGATCGTACCTGCTATACGTAGCAAGTGGGCACTTGCATCACACTCTTAATGCTACCCACCAAATAGCTTTTGGGAGCTTGGAACGCTGGGGTAACTTAAGCAAAAGAGAAGAACCTCCTCAAAGTGCTGAGCGCAGCCCTCTCCTCGTCTGCCAGATCCTGGGAAAGTTCCTCATGAATAACTCCTCCGTACCAACGAACACTGCTGTATTCATTTAGAAAACAAAAAACGCTTTATAAGAAAATATGCTGCTCACAATTCGGGTGTAATATCCTCAAACAACAGCATAATGTTACAAGTGGCATTTTGCTTACCCTGACTTGAGCAGTGAAATTGCTCGCTCTCTACAAACCAGCAGCATTCTCCAGTTTTCTTCTACTGTAGGGGACTCATTTCTTCAAGACCCAATTTTATTACAAAGACACCTTTTAATTACTTTGTTCTATTTTTTCACTTTAATTACTGCGTCTCAAAGTCCTCATACAGGCAGAGAATGTGTACAACCATACTGAGCAATGCATCACGAACTGCTGCCTCCAGCAAACCGCAATGTCACCGTGTTCAATTAGAGCTGTCTGAACTCAGCAACACGAAAAGAAGCCCCAGCATCTCTGCCATTGCAGCCTTTGCTTC
The DNA here is from genome assembly GCA_016647715.1 of Pavo muticus. Lineage (NCBI taxonomy): Eukaryota > Metazoa > Chordata > Aves > Galliformes > Phasianidae > Pavo > Pavo muticus. The sequence continues at coordinate 2,212,633 of JACDJE010000048.1, forward strand.
TTCCAAGACACAATGATGAACCCAAGACAAGCTCTTCTGGTTACCATGAAGATTCCATGGGTGCCTTGTGCTTCTGTCAGTTCCCAGTTTAATATATTGCTTCACTGCATTTTATTTGGGATTCTCTGCAACAGATGCGTTTCATTTTTGTTTTTAAATGAGATATTTTCGTGACTTTTTTCCCCCAACTTAATGAGGCTGCTAAATTAAGCCATTTAAACACATGATTTGGATAAGATACTTAATGGAAGGTCAATGCTTACATATTGGACTGCGGTCTCTGGGATCAAATGTACAACTGTGGTGCTATAAAGCTTGTGCTATAAAGGGGAATTGAGGTTCTAAAATACTAATAGAAAAAAGGAAGGTAAAACTCATTTTCATCCTTCACTTCAACATGGAACCTCAGCACGGCATGAATATGCATTTTCTGTATATAATCACAAGTTTGTAAGGTGCCTTGGGACTTTTGAAGAAGGCATAGAATAAATGAAAATTGCTTTAATTAAAAGCAAATTAAAGGGCCTCCTAATCCAAGCAGCAGCACCAAATCCACGGAGACTTTTTCAGAATATAGATCCTTGAAATTACATTGCTTATAACCCTCCCTAATTCCAGTCTCCTTCCCTCGTTTCCCCCTAAAGAGGCTCTGAATCTGTAGGAGATCAGGTTTATTATGAAAATTCTGCTCTAGTTTCTAAAAAAAGGTTTTGCTCCAGTTTCCGAGTGGCCAGAAGCATCAGCATCCACACGGAGCAAACAGAAGTAAAGAAATGAAAAAGGGAATGTTTTTCCCAGTACAAGTCAAAAAAGAAAAAGACGGGATCTTATTTTATACTTCTTAAAAGTCATTTCAGCACTGATTTAAAAAGATGGAGTTTTCTTCCTTGAGAGGAGGCTCTTTAAATACAGCTCAAAAACAAACCAAACAAACCATATGCTAATATGCTATCGCAGCAATGGCCTCATGCTAGAAATCAAAAGTTAGAAGAACATGCAGATATAAAACAGATATCATAATCACAGAATCACTAAGGTTGGAAAAGACCTATAAGATCATCCAGTCCAACCATCCACCTATCACCAATGGTTCTCGCTAAACCATATCCCTCAACACAACATCCAAACGTTCCTTGAACACCTCCAGGGTCGGTGACTCCACCACCTCCCTGGGCAGCCCATTCCAGTGCCTGACCACTCTTTCGGAGAAGCAGTATTTCCTAATATCCAGCCTGAATCTTCCCTGGCACAGCTTGAAACCATTCCCTCTAGTCCTATCACCAGTTACACGAGAGAAGAGGCCGACCCCCAGCTCACTACAACCTCCCTTCAGGTAGTTATAGAGAGCAATAAGGTCTTCCCTGAGCCTCCTCTTCTCCAGACTGAACAATCCCAATAATGGTGCACTCCTTTGCTATTCCTAGAGCAGGAAGCCACTACCCATTAAGTAGAATCATAGAATCACCAAGGTTGCGAAAGTCCTCCAAGATCCAACCATCCACCTACCACCAATGCTTCCCACTAAATCACGTCCCTGCTCTTGCTGGCAGCACTATTTCTGACACAAGCCAGGATGCCATGGGCCTTCTTGGCCACCTGGGCACCCTGCTGGCTCATGTCCAGCCAAGCGTTGACCAGTGAGCCCACGTCCATTTCCTCTACACAGTCTTCCACCCACTCTCCCCCAAGGCTGTAGGGTTGCCTGGAGTTATTGTGGCCAAAGTGCTTCTTCTGTGCTGCACTGTATTTCTGGCATATAGCAGGGAAGTTGAAGTCTCCCATGAGAACAAGGGCTGGCGATCGTGCAAGTTCTGCCAGCTGCTCATAGAACACCTCATCTGTCTCTTCATTCTGGTGAGGCAGTCTATAACAGACCCCTACCAGGACGTCTGCCTTGTTGGCCCTCCCCCAGTCCTTACCCACAGAGATTCAATGTTATCATCCCCAGCCCACAAGCTCAATAACACGAAAACACTCTCTAACATATAGAGCCACACCCACCACTCCTCCTTCCTTGCCCACCCTTTCTGAAGAGCTCATAGCCATCCATTGCAGCACTCCAGTCGTGGGAGCGATCCCACCATGTATCTGTAATGGCACTAATTCATAGTTTGCCTGCTGCACAATGGCCTCCAGCTCCTCCTGTTTGTTGCCCATGCTGCATGCATTGGTGTAGATGCACTTCAGCTGAGCCCCTTGCCTCACCCCAATCCCATCATCATTCCCCTAGGCTCATCTCTAGCAGGCCTGGTTTTATCCCCTTCCCCCTCAGAGCCAGTTTAAAGCCCTCTCCACAAGCCCTGCCAGCTCCTGGGCTAGGATCCATTTCCCCCTCTAAGACAGGTGAGACCCATCAGCAGCCATCAGGCCAGGTGCCAAGTAAACTGCCCCATGGTCAAAAAACCCAGACTCTTGCAATTGCACCAGCCTCTCAGCCATGTGTTTATGAGATGGGTTTTCCTGCTCCTAACTCTCACAGGTCTCTGGCTCACCCCTGCTTCTTCGGATGAACGAAAGAATGAATTTACAAATGCTACTGAAAAGGAATGGAAATCTACAATCAGTAATATTATCTTCATTAAATGCCTCCATTAAGAGAAAAGTATAAATACATCCCAACCTTAGGGAAAAAAAAAAAAACCTAAGAACTAATGAAGAGGAACAAAACAAAAAAAAAAAAGGAAGTGGGCAAAATGCCTAGAGAAACACTGCTTTGATTCTGACACATGGGAATAAATGGCAGAGAGATTCAGCTCACCCTTTTTAATCAAAACATCTCCCATCTCGTGTGCAAATTTCAACAGCTGAGAAAGCATCCTACTCAATCTCCCCAGCCTGGTGTCAGCATGTTTTATGTAAATACCAGCTACCAAGGGGTGTGTGTTTGAGGCAAACACTTTCGGGTTCCACTTTGTAAGTTCGGGGTTTACCCCAATTGGAGGACAAATAGGAATGCTGAAGATCACAACAGGAGGCAGCCACAGAGGGCACAGGACGTTTCCCATTCTTTTTTAAACAGACCGGAAGATTTGCTTGCAATCGAAGAGTTTTAAGCAGTTATTCAGGAAACGAACAGGAGGAAGGCTTGATGACTAAGCCCCGCATCAATATGCAGCAATGTATGTCTTGAAAACAGCTTTGTCCAGAAATAACGCTAGCGTTTGAGAGCAGAATGGATCACTATGATAACGTCCTCGCGGGGCAACCAGAGAAGTGCCAAATGAAGCACTAAGCTGCACGAGAGCACGCTCTCAAACAGGGCAATCAATGAGAAACAACCAGCTGAAGCCGTAGGTTTGGGTTACTGAGCACCACCAGCTTCGAGTGCTCCAAGGGCAGGACGGGTGGCACCTCGAACCACTGCGCAGGGAAAGGGCAGCTCCTGCACAGCCATCCTTGCTTCTACAGACACGCAGCTTCCCACCATATGTCCCACACCGACTCAGCAGTAAGGCTATCACTCTTATTGTTCAGCTCCTCTACTTCTGTCTTTGCGTGGCATCCTTAAGACGTGACCACCAGCTGTGATGCGGCCATCTAAAGCAGCGTACGGCCACAGGGGATCTGCTTTCCCAAGCTATGCTGAAAGGAAGCCCAGCTCTCAGCACTGGGAAAACAAGTATGCAGCACATAAATGAACACACAAAGCATGACAAACAAATGTCCGAGACCAAATATGAAAAAGGAGGCTTGAAAAGTACTGGGAAATAAGACTGTGCTCCTGGATATCACACTGGGATTCAGGCAGCGCGATTCATTTTCTGGCTTCACCAACTCCTTCTTTATTTTTTAATTTATTTTTACTCCATAGATCCATTAAACCAGCAAGTGCTTCAGAGCGTGGGGACACACACGAGCTTCAGTTTGGACAGAAAACAAGAGAGAACCACCTCAGCCACCCCGCACAACACCACTGCTTGTGTTGGCACTGCTCTTTGCTGTAAACCAGCCCAAGAAATCATCCAGGTTACAGAGAAGGACAATACGAAAGCAGGATCCTTCCAGAAGGAAGCACTTCCCTGGTGTGACTCACAGCCCAGAAACAACAACATTATACATCGTCAGTGAGTGGCAGCCCAGGGGCATCCATCAGCAGCTGGGGATAGGCAGAAACCTATTCACAAACTTACGCTCAAAGATGACATTCATAGAACCACAACATTCTTCATTCAAAATGACAGAACAGGAATACTCTTAGTTCATTTACTTCAGCCTTTGTTTGCCTTCTCTATATAGTTTATAACTTTTCCTGTCCAAAAACTCCTTCACATAACAGCTTCCTGGAGGCACAGGCAAAGACAAACAGACCGGACTCGTCTGCGGGAAGCAAATCCCCAGCTGAGCTGTGCAAACACAGCCTCCACTCGCAGGTCCCGCAGTCATCTGCAAGTGGTGCTCAGGTAGATGCTGAATCATTGCTGCAGAGCACAACAGTTATTGGCAGCAGCAGAAACCCCCGTGCTAACAGAGACCCATCCCAAAGCACTGCTGCTCCTGGAAGCAGAGCCGAGCTGCCAGATCGCGGATAGGAGTTAACAGCTTACTTCCTTCCATTCCCTCTTCCACCGCCCATTTAATTCGACTCTACTTCACCAACCTGACAAATTGCACTAAATATTGTCTAAAGAACATGTTTGTTCCACTAGAGTGCCTCAGAAACACTATTCCAAATGCGACAGCACAAGCCAAGGGATGATTATTTCTATTTTTCTTCTCCTCTGAAATCCAGTTAAGTACAACAGTGCAACGGAGACAGTCTGCAGAGCTCCTGTTTCTGAGGCACTGCATCTTTTCCACCTTTGCATTTATACAAAGTTTCTTTGGCTCTGGGCAGCCTGGTCTGGTGGTTGGCGACCCTGCACATAGCAGGGGGTTGAAACCAGCTGATCATTGTGATCCTTTTCAACCCCAGGCCATTCTATGATTCTATGATTTAAACAAGCTGGATAGGTCCTACAGAGACCTGACCTTTTTGATTGGCTGCTGTCATCCCAAGGCCTTCTTGCAGAAGCTCAGAACTGCTACTTGCTTCACACAGGCGATGAAAAACAAAGACTGGTACACATTTCAGTTACTTGAGTTCTTCTTCCATGCAGTTATCCAAAGAGCAACAGTGAACGCCGTTCCTCCTTAAGTATTATGATCGGTTCCAGAAGCAGGTCAGATGTACGTGTTTGAAGCTTGGACAAACAAGTAGAAATCCAGATGCAAAACAAAAACTACCGGTGGGAGAGCAAAATGAAAACAGATAAACCTCCTTTCAACAACAAGAGATTGCATAAGGAGCCTCGCTGCTCTGCAAGAGGATGGAGTTATACAGCTCCAAGCCAAAACACACAAAAGTACACACATGGGACCTCCAGGATTTGCTCGTGGCTGAGTACAATGATGGGTGCTCTGACTCATCCAGTGTCCCACAGCTTTCAGTGTGTACATCACACGCATTTCTTCAGAGTGAAATCTACAGGACTGGTTTTTTGTTTGACTGTTTAAGTCAAGAGGCCTTATAATTGCATGGCTCTCCAAGCCTTTTATGAATACATCAGTGCATGAGTGAATAAAACAAATGCATCAGATGATTCAGAACTTTCCTTATTCTTGGAGGGTGGGGGTTTGAGATGACAGATTAGAAGATCCTGCACAGGCTCTCCTGCTCCTCGTTTCCTTCACTCCTGAAGCAGCAGACCAATACACCCGACCACTGGCAGAAGCCATCTACCCCAACCGAGCCACGGTGGTGAAAAGAGAAAAACCCTCAGAACAACACCCCAGGGGCTCCAAACTGAAACGATGGCACAAAAGCTGAAAGCTGAGTACAATTAGCAAGTCAAACTCCCTAATCATTACAATTTTTTTACGTCCTTTTGAGATGTTACACAAAACATGCGAGTCCCTTCTCTGATGGCAGTAAGTACACCTGTGCATTTAACAAAGTGCGGCAGCAGTGAGTTTGCTTTCTCTCTCTCTTTCTTTCTGCACTTACTGTCAAGGCCAGGACCTTTCTGCAGCTCTCCTGCAAAGCCTATGCTTGCCAACAAGATTGCTTCAGCTACGTGGCAAATTATGCATACGACCATGAGAAAGGATGTCGTCATTTCCTATGTGACAGCCATCCTTGTCTTTCTGGCACTCGAGCTATGTACAAATACCATTGTTACCACACTTTGTGCTTCACTCAAAACTGAAGAAACCCCCTGCACAAGCTGACCCCACGGGGCTGCAACATCAACAGCAAGGCAGCAGGAAACAGCACTTTTATCATATACATTTTTTTAATATATGGAATAATTCCATATAGTATTAGCCAAGGGCGGAAGGAGAAGCAGTCTGGATGTAATTCCCTGGACCACGAGGTAGTCCCACTGCAATGCAAAACTATCAAGCCTCCTCGTTCATTCAGAGGCAAGTGAAAGATTGGAATCTGGTTCTGAAAAGCTTTATCTTATCTGGTCAAAACTCCTGGGCTGACACTCAGGACACTCTGAACGAGGTCTATCATCCAATGCCATGCTCCTGCAATGCTGCTTATTTGCAGAACTTATTTTCCTTTCTCACTTTCTGTTTTACCTTCTGGCAGGACATTAAATCAACATCAGTTGCTTTGATCCACGTTGAGAACTAAGCTCTCGTTTGGAATTTTCCTTTCCTGCTCAGGATACCAGGTCAGAAATAGTAAAAGCTCTTTCCAAAATAAAATCCAGTGCTGAAGTCCCAGAGGGCCAATCCCAATATCCCTCCCCATTGTCCTGACTGTGTGTGCTTGGAAACAAAGCACACAAATGATTCTGGCACTCAAGAAACTTCATAAACAGGCAGTGCCTCACTGTCCATCCCTACTGCAGAAAGACACAACAGCACAAACCTCTCCCAAACCTGCTTGCATACATTGCAAAACAAGCAGACCAAAACCAACCGCAGCTGCCAGGCGATGCAGAAGCAAAAGAGGCTGTGGGGATTCAGTACGGAGAAATGTCTTGTTTGGGGTCCGGCAGCTCTGGGGAGTCGCTGCCACAAACACCATCCTTGCTCAATAACTTTGCTTAGACTTTAAAGGAAAAAAAAGGAAACCTTTTAAAAACCCACTGGTTACCATCTCAATAAGCAGCAAGCAAACTTTACTGCAAACAGCAACTGCCACTTACTATCCTGGCACATCAGACTGAATTTGATGATATTTTTACCACAAATTAAACTATTCTAATGACACAGTATTTCACAGATTCATATTACTATAACCATAGAATGGCCTGGGTTGAAAAGGACCACAATGATCATCTCGTTTCAACCCCCTGCTGTGTGCAGGGTCGCCAACCACCAGACCAGGCTGCCCAGAGCCACATCCAGCCTGGCCTTGAATGCCTCCAGGGAAAGGGCATCCACAACCTCCTTGGGCAACCTGTTCCAGTGGTACCACCCAGTAATCAAACAGCATGCTCACTGATAAGTACCACATCAGCAGGAGGATGCTGCATCACTGTGCTGTGTAGCTGAGGTCTGTGGCTCTCTATACTTGTAATCATAGTACCATAGAGTCACGGAATAATGGAATGGTTTTGGTTGGAAGGGACCTTAAAGGCCACCCAACCAAACAACATTACCAAACAACAAGCGCTGCAATTAACAGTTTCAGTATTTAAAAACTGATCGAAGAATAGATATGTGATGCAAATGTTTGCATGTCTCCAAGGAGACCCAAACGTCTAGAAAACCCAATGGGAAAAAGAACCTGCGGGCTTTATCAGATTTCCATGAGAGTTCTTAAGCAGAGTTAAAGATTACAGAAATATCTCTATGGTGTCTGAGTTTTGTTTCCATCCGGAAAAGATCAGAACCTATTGAACACTTCGGTAAGTACATCAGCTCTTATCCAACTGGGCAATCTGATCTGGTACTCAATCTAGCTGTCAGCCACCCCACCTTTGGCAGAGGGTGGAACTTGGTGATTCTTGAGGCCCTTCAAACCCTCGTGACATTTCTGACTACTCAGTTTAGTCAACAAAACTAGCCCAAAAAGTTCCCTTTCCTTTCTACTTGTGGTCACGATTGTATTTTGAAACTGCATTCATATTCATAGAATGGCTTGGGTTGGAAGGGACCTCAAGGATCACCAAGCTGCAACTCCTCTGCTGCAGGCAGGGCCACCAGCCTCCGTATCTAATACTAGACCAGGCTAGCAAAGCAAAAGCCATGCATGGCCATTTTCCTCCAGCTTTGTTGTTTCTGTCCCAGAGGAAGATCCCAGGCTCTCTGCACACAGCCTGCTGCCAGCCCCCTGCATGGTGCCCTGAATAGCCCCAGTGTCAGGCGCTGTGTGAACAACGGGGTTTTGTGGTCCTGTGCTCGGGGCTGAGCACCAGCCTGCTGCATGGCCACAGATGTGCTTCCGTCACCTCTGCTTTAACCTACTCAAATAAACACAACAGTTCTTGGAACAATTCAGCTTTCACTGAGGCCTTAAACTACTGCAGGCGGAAGCAGCGATTCCACAGGGCCTGTGCACAAGGATGTTAGAACAGCACTTACTGCCCCAAGGCTGGGGGGAAAGGAAAAGGACAGATACAAATAGAATACATGTTAACCAACATTCAGAGTTGACTAGACACAAGCAAATAAATGGATAAATAAATGGACCCAGGGCAGAAGCCCACTGCAGGTGTCTGCATTCCCCTGCTCGGGTCTCTCTGAAGACTAAAGAGAGAGCTCAAGGAAGCCAGCTTGTTGGGTGATGGTACAATGCTGGGTGGTGCACATACCAAAGTTTATACACTGGGAAATACAAGCTCTTAAAATTCCAGTAGTACTAAAATAGCAACAGAACTACATTCCTGGAGGCTTTATTTTTGCAGTGTTCACAAACAATTTGCCTTTGAAAACACATGAATACATGAAATTAATCTTGGGAAAGCACAGCATCGAGCAGAGTATTGAACGCTGACGAATGCTTTAGCAGGAACATACAGATATAGGAGTGAGAACCTCTCTCCAACCACGTTTCCACCCTGATCATGGCAAAAGCAGCAGCCTCAGAACACAACCAGTGCAACTCATGCTTCTTGAGAGGGAATCACAGAATCACAGAATCACTAAGGTTGGAAAGGACCTATAAGATCATCTAGTCCAACCATCCACCTATCACCAATGGTTCTCGCTAAACCATATCCCTCAACACAACATCCAAACGTTCCTTGAACACCTCCAGGGTCGGTGACTCCACCACCTCCCTGGGCAGCCCATTCCAGTGCCTGACCACTCTTTCAGAGCAGTAGTATTTCCTAATATCCAGCCTGAATCTTCCCTGGCGCAGCTTGAAGCCATTCCCTCTAGTCCTATCACCAGTTACACGAGAGAAGAGGCCGACCCCCAGCTCACTACAACCTCCCTTCAGGTAGTTATAGGGAGCAATAAGGTCTCCCCTGAGCCTCCTCTTCTCCAGACTGAACAATCCCAGCTCCCTCAGCCGCTCCTCATAAGGCCTGTCCTCCAGACCCCTCACCAGCTTTGTTGCCCTTCTTTGAACACGTTCCAGGGCCTCAATGAGCAAGAGCTCTGCATGCATAAACACAAACACAAGCCAAACAGGGCTGGGCCCACTCTAGTGAAGTTGAGGCACAGCTCCCTCTATCCCACCAGCAGCTGGGCCTGAGCAGAATACAATACACACACACACTCGGTGCAGCACAAGGTTTGCTTTGAAAGAGAATGTTTCATTCTGCTTATGAGGATCACCTCACTACTGGGAGGAAGGCTGGGTATCATAGAATCGTAGAGTCACAGAATGACTTTAGGTTGGAAGGGACATTAGTGATTGCCCAGTTCCAACACCCCTGCCGTGGGCTGGCTGTCCCCCCAGCTCAGGCTGGCCAGGGCCCCATCTATGGCCATAGGCACCTCCAGGGATGGGGCACCCACAGCTCTGGGCAGCAGTGCCAGAGTCTCAGATATCCTTGCTCCAGGTTGGGCTCCAGCTCCATGGGTGCAAAGCCCCTTGATTCAGCGCCTATCCTGTACCAAGCTTCAATTTGTCCACTGCTTAAGAAGAGACCACATGAACCTATTCCTTAAGGCAAGAAGCATTCCAGAATAGGTGCATCATTCCTTGCACGACAAGCCTTTTAGTCTGGGGGTTTTCATATTTCTGTTTTAAATAAAGTACAGTAAAAACATTCCTCCTAATGGTAGTTCTATAAAAGGAATGTTTTCAAACTGATCCCACCAAAATTTTCCTAACGTATCCATCACCACGTGATGCCAGTCTGCCTGCCCACTGTTACCAAGCCTCTATTCCTTAGCCATATGAAAACAGAGAACAGCAACTGATGCTGTTTTGCGTCATATAGTCCAGGTACTTGAAAGCCACCTGAGCTGTGCCAGGCCCTGACTTTCTGCTTGGCACAACGTTGTCCCCACCATCAGCCATACGATCACACAGCTGCCCTCTGCAGACAGCTGTACGGATTCGCCACCCAACATGCAAGCCCGGGGGTGCCAACAAGGCACAGCTTCTCACTTGTGGGCAGGGTGCCTGTATTGTAGGGGAAACAACTATCACAGCTCTGACTCACTGACTTGGGATCAGTATCTTACAAGCAGCTTAGGGAAAAAAAAATAAATTCAAACCTGGTGGATCCATTCAGCACAAGCTGAGATGCACGGAGTTGAGGGCAGCAAGACAGGCATGGTGCAGCTCTGCTGGAGAGCCCCATTCAGCAGCAGGCTGAGTGAATAACTGGAGATCCACCAACTTCCCTGCTTGCCCATGAGCCATCCCATAGAATCACAGAATCATAGGATGGCCTGGGTTGAAAAGGACCACAATGATCATCTAGTTTCAACCCCCTGCTATGTGCAGGGTCGCCAGCCACCAGGCCAGGCTGCTCAGAGCCACATCCAGCCTGGCCTTGAATGCCTGCAGGGATGGGGCATCCACAGCCTCCTTGGGCAACCACTGCTGGAGAGGTTCAGAGGTGCCAAAAACACAACAGGACAGCTGCTGGGGTATGCGATGGCACAGTCCCACATGTGGTAAGCACAGCTGCAGCAGAACAGTCTGGAAGCACTGGACAAGGAGATGATGTTCTGTAGAAGGCCATTAAACTCAGCATTTAAATGTAGGTAGACAGGCAAAAGAAAGCCTAACACCCCTCTGAAAACTGGCACAGAGCTGTGACTGCGCTCCTAGCACCAAAAGCTGATCAAACATTGCTTTTTCCCCCCACTCCGCTTCAGCTGGGATGCTCTGTGTGCTGCCCACGGGATGGCCCCTCCACAGCAGGCCTGCCCCTGGTGCTGGCACCTCTGGGGCAGAGCAGTTCCTCCTGGGAGAGGACAGACACGGCAGGTGACAGGAGCAGCGGTTTTCTATTTAGACACACAGATAGTTCAGGGTCCTGCCTTGCCACAGCAAGCAAACGCACTGTCTCAGAAAGAGTGATGCAGCCCTGGCACTGCTCCCAGAGCTGTGCTGCCCCATCCCTGGGGGTGCCCATGGCCATGGCCGGGCCCTGGGCAGCCTGAGCTGGGGGAGGAGGACGGGGAGGTTGTAAGGTCCTTTCCAACCTATGTCATTCTTCTATGATTAGATGAAAAGGCAGAGTTTTCTCTTGCTCAACTACTGCCGGAAGAGCCAATGCCGCGTACCTTTCATCTCATTTGGCAGGCAGAATAATTCCCACTATAAAAAAATTACAGCCCTCCCACCAGAGGGAATTTCCTAATATAATCTTCTCTTTGCTTTCAGCGTTTCATAACCAGCTGCTTTAAGTCCCATTTAAATACGAGTGCTCTGAGCAAAACCATTCTCAAAAAACCCGCTGAGCACCTGAGAGCACCAGCAGCACCGCACAGCATCCCTGCACTGCTCCTCCTGAGCCCCCACCTCTGCTCCAGGATGACCAGGAGGTCTCCCCAGCACCAGCAGGGGGGAACAGCCAGGGAAACACCACCTGCACCTGAACAGCATGCAGAAAATGGAACAGCTTCCAAAGAGGCGCTGCTCTTACAAGCAGCTCTGATTCCTGTAACAGTGATGTGGGTCACAGCAGCTAACAGCAACCTGGAACAGGTTGCCCAAGGAGGTTGTGGATGCCCCATCCCTGCAGGCATTCAAGGCCAGGCTGGATGTGGCCCTGGACAGCCTGGTCTGGTGGTTGGCCACCCTGCACGTAGCAGGGAGGTTGAAACCAGATGATCATTGTGGTCCTTTTCAACCCAGGCCTTTCTATGATTCTAATATGAATTGTGTGCTTGCCTGTTGTATCACTGGAAAAAAAAAAAAGAAAAGAAAACAACATAAAAACAGCAACAAAACAACACAGCGTATAGAAGGGTTTGGAGTACGTGGGGAAAGGAGCTCACTCCTGCAGGTGTGAAAGAGACTGGGAGATGGAGGCAGAATGAGCAGCAAAGCGTTCAGAAAGAAGTAAGCATAGAATCTGAGTGCCAGGAGCTGCATTCCCAGGATTAATCCCCCCCAGCAGCAATGTGGGGGCCGGGAGGAGCTGTGGGCAGCCAGGGCTCCCATTTGGGACCAGGCAGCACATTGTGATTGAAAAGCAATTGGGGGCAGTGAGCAAAGTAGTTTAACCTGAAATTAATGAGCTTTTGACAACTGCAAACAAAACACTAATGCGGGTCCATTTACACTAATCCCAGTACTTAACAGGGAAAGCATATATCATTTTAACTTGGTTATACAAAGGCTTTCCTTCTGCTGTATGAAAGCTGTTTTGCCACCATCCAGCTCTCAGCAGCAAACTGCCCAACCGAGCAAAACGTGTCCCAGATGAGCAGAACGTGTCCCAGCAGATGCATTCATGCTGTTGAATGGTCAAATATTGAAGCAACCTCGTGCAGCAGAATGAAATACATTCATGGAACGCAGATCTAAGTTACAGAACTCAGGGGGTGTGCAGGATACCTGGATGCTCAGTGCCACATACGTGCAGTGCTCGCTGCTTGCTGAAATCAAGAGCCCAGGGGAGCAGAGCTGCAGTGCCAGCAGCAACCGTGGGACAGAACCACTAGAGAAAAGCTGGATGAAAAGGGAAATGGCCCTCCAAGAAACAATTTAAAATGCACCCCATGAATGAGTGAGGGCTGCACTGAGGCTAAATAACTACAGCCCTTTGCTAAGCCCACGTATGGAAGCCTCAAGAACCACAACAATTAAAACTCATTTGTATCGAAAGAATGAGATGATCATGATAGTGCAGTTGTGTGTTTCCTTCTGAATTATGCTCCAATGACTCTTACAGCAAGGAAATCTAGGAGGAAACCTCTTAATTCCTGGGTGAATTTTGCACCTCACCCTGATTTGCAGCTCTGTTTCATGCTTCTTCCTGCTGAGGTCTCCCCTTACTGATAATTATTAGTCTACACTCAAAAAAGAAAATCTATTGTAATGTGAATCAAAAAAGGTTTGAGTTGGAAGGGACCTCTGGAAGCCATCTGGTCCCACTGCCTGCAATGAGTGGGGACACCCCCTGCTCCATCAGTGCTCAGAGCCCATCCCCTGACCTCGGGGGTCTGCAGGGATGGCTACCACCACCTCTCAGGGCAGCCTGTGCCAGTGCCTCACTGTCATTATTACGAACAACTTCTTCCTTACACCCGATCTAAATCTCCCCTCTTTTAGTTCGAAACCGTTTCCCCTTGTCCTATCAGTTTCAAGGACTGAAGGTTTTTTACAGCTGGCATAAAGGGGACAGCGAAATCCACGGCTGAGTCATGCCAAATTTCCCTGCGACAATAAACTTCCGCCGCAAGCAGTCACCTACCCCAATAAATTCACTTCCAGTTTTGTTTTTCCCCTTTGCCAGAAGTCACCGCTGATACCAGATCTGCGACTGCTGCACTCCAAGCCCGAGGTCTGCGCCCAGATCCTCTCACTGTGCTGCTTTGGCAGCGAGTCCACAGCAGACAAAGGCAAAAGGGCATTTTTAGGGCACTGCTGCATCCCCCAATAGCATAGAGGGCTTTGCCTCTCTGGCACAAGGCACACAAAAGCAGCCCCAAGTCAGGCACTGCACACATAGCTCTCTCACTGGAGGTAATCAGTTGGTGGCTCACTGTGAAAGCAAAATCTCAGCACGCTGCAATTCCAATCACAGTCCAAAGGTACCCCCTTCTCCTATCAGCAAGGCAATCTCCCACTCATTCTTCCAGTCCCTGAAGGCATCCATCCTCTGCAGACATCAACACAACACGTTTTGGCAGCCAAAAGGATTCATTAAAGGAATTATGACACCTGCAGAAAGCAAATGGAAGGAGAAAGCACAATACGGCTCGCATACCTTAAAGATATGCCCCACACTTAGAAAACAAACCCTGGACAAATGTTCAGGAAGCTGCTGGTGCAGGGTTGCTCCTGATCTCTGCCACAGCAGCATCTTACTGCAGCTCTCACTCACACAATTCTTCCAATCTGTTGTATGCATTTATTTAAACGGTATCTACAGCTTAGCAAAAAGTTTGGAATAAAGATAGCCGCTTTAAAAATAATAATAACCCCCATAGGATTTGAGGCTAGGATGAAAGAGTTATTGGACAGGACAAAGACTACACGCGGATGGAGCGTTCGCAGGGCACGGGCAGTGAGGTAAATGCAAGAGAGTGCTGTGAGCAGAGCTGCAGAGAGCCTGCAGGCAGCAGCCGGGTGGCCACAGCCACTTCTCCTTCCGCTGGAATTCTGCTGCATCACATCAGCCACAGCCACGTCTGAATCACTCCCTGGGCCCGTGCTGAGCCCATACAGCGAGCGTCGCAGGCAGACGCTCAGAAACTCAGCTCCACGCAGAACAGGCCATTAGAACTCTTTAATAATGCATCGGTTCAATTTATGACACGTTCAATTGTGGGGCACCACGTTACATTTCAGATTAGCTTTCCTTAATACTGTGTCCAGAGAGCAGTAAAACATAACCAGGTGCCAAAAGCAGTGGTGATGCTGGGAGCTGCCTCCGACCCCGGCATGGGCAGCGAGAGCTGGGTCTGCTGCAGAGCCCCACACACTGCTCAGGCAGCAACTTGCAAGCAGGTGCTTCTCTGACACACAGCCCAGCATCCAGAGAAGGGCCAGGCCATGCGGTCAGCCCTGAACTCAGCACAACAATTACAACACACACCTTCTGTTCTAAACAAGCACTGATTTCTATCCCATCTCCCCAGCTGCTCTGAGCACATCGTTCTTGTAACCCTGACAGAGCTCCCAAGGGCCCTTTGCACTTACTAATAAAATCAAACGTGCACCAGGACATGGCACAGTCTCCTCTCCAGCACCATCAGTAATGATGGAGATGCATCCCAGCACTCCCATACAACTTCCAGCTGCAGGATCTCCAGCTGATGTTAAACCCACCCTGAAGATTATTTTGCAAACAGAGCTTGACATGCAGTATAAGGTCTACGAAACAACAGGAACCTTCAAAGGGGATACAGCCATAACCCTCCCATACTTCAAGGAGTTGAACAGCTGCCCTGCAGAGCAGCTTAAAGGAAGAAGGCCACTGAGCCACACAGCAGCCTAAGAACTGCTCTGCCTGCCCTAACAGTAGTGCAGCCAACAAGGCTGGCCTGCAGCTGTGGTGCAGCAGATGTGCAACCAACCTGAAGCACTGCTTGTGCAGCTCATGAGAAAGCACACGCACCGCGAGGCAGCTGTCTTGCAATCCACAGCAATGGTTTAATGAGTGCAGCTCTCACTGTAACGATGCTCAGACCACCCTGTAAGAAAGACGGTGAGAAAACACAAGCTCTCCCAACCCCCCTCTCCCTTAAGGAAAATAAACATAAATGTATCATATGGAAAAGGGGAAAAGAAATGAAATACAGAAGCAAACAAGGACCCAAATGTGCTAAAATAACACCTGTGCTTCACAGGCTCGGGATAGATTACAATAGTCTAAACACCACAATCGTGCTGAATGAGGTATATAAAGATCTCCGGTTCTGTTAAAGGTGTCTAGGAAGCTTTTAAACATGGAATTCAGTGCTTATTTCTTAACTTGGTAAAATACACTACATGCATTTACTGATACAGCATCTGTTACCCAAAGCGCAGCCAGCACAGATGGCCGGTGCAACAGAACGCAGCACCTGTGCCGTTCCTCTATTTGCAGGCAAAGACAAAGCAAACTGAAGGAATCAGGTGGCACAGCCATGGTCCCCAGCAGCACAAGGAGCCCCAGGTCAGCCCCAGCAGGAACAGTGACCCCGAAGCTGTAGTGATGCAAACCATGCTAGGGAGCTCCCAGTGAGCCACATGGAGATCTATCCAAGATGACCCTTGAGCTTCCAGCCAAACGTCACTCATTTCCATCCAACTTAACCTCCGCATTCGTGTTTACGGTCCCCCAAGCACATCGCGCCCATGCAAATAACAGTATTTCCCACCACAGAGCAATTCTCAATCCTCAGCCCTTATCTCTGCTTTCTGCAGTGCCGGCAGCACCTCGGAACGCAGCCGGGCTATCACTTTTGGCATCACCCCATTACCAACCGCTGTCACACGGGGAGAGGAGAGGAGAGGAGAGGAGAGGAGAGGAGAGGAGAGCAGAGGAGAGGAGAGCAGAGGAGAGGAGAGGAGAGGAGAGCAGAGGAGAGCAGAGGAGAGGAGAGCAGAGGAGAGGAACACACTCGGAGCCATCTGCCTCCCACGCTATCGCCAGCCCTTTCTGACAGAAGTGCAGCACATCTCCTCACCGCAGACAGTCAGAAGTTATCCGCGCGTTATTGCTGAGAGCTCCGGCATTATTTTTCCCCGTCTTAAGCAAAACCGCAAGCGGGGTGGGGGGTTAACACCAAGGGCCTGGATTGGGAAGCAACAGACGAGCACGTTTCCACCGAAGCCCCGTGTCATTTTCCCCCCCATCAGCCCACGTAAAACACGAAGTTCGCGACGGCTCAGAACCGCCGAGCAGCGGGAGGGCCGCTACCGGTACCGGCACGATCGGAGCGAGGCGCTCAGAGCGGCACTCACCGCGCCCGCACGGCCCCGCAGCTGCATCCCAACCGCGACCGCCGCGCTGCCAGAGCTCCGCACGGCCGCTATGGGAGCCCCGCCCCGCGCCCGCCGGGCTCCCGCGGCGCCCACCTGCCCCCACGGACGCAGCCCGCTCCCCGCTCCCCCCCTCC